>APFE031237314.1:68282-109145 GCA_000404065.3 Pinus taeda
TCCTAACATCCCCCCTTAAGAACAACTTGGGATAGGATTGAAGGATTTACAAATATGACACAATGGGAGAAGGAAGGAGGCACTAGAGCCTATCCCCCCTTAGTGACAACTTCCTGAACTCCGACCATAAATCGAAGTTTAGTGAACTTCGCCTCTGTGAGAGCATTTGTGAAGATGTCTGCAACTTGATCATTTGTTGAACAATATTGCACTTCAAGAACATGGTCAAGAATGAGCTTTTTGATGAAGTGCATGTGTAGTTCAATGTGTTTGATGCGCTGATGTTGAACTGGATCTTTGCAAAGCTGAATGGGACTTTGATTATCACACCAAAGTGTAGTCGGATGCTGCTACTAAAAACCAAACTCTGATAGGATCTGACAAAGCCAAAAGGCTTCCTTACTAGCCTCTACGGCACCACGATACTCTGCTTCTGCTGAAGAAAGATAAATGGCAACCTGTTTCTTGCAAGCCCATGTAATAGGTCCTGAACCAAGAGTGAACACATAACTAGCAATAGACTTCCGATCATCAGGGTCACCAGCCCAATCGGAATCAGTGAAACCAACCAATAGAGAAGATGCTTCAACACTGTAATGAATGCCAAACTGAATTGTGCCTCGAACATAACGAAGTATTCGTTTAGCTGCTTTCCAATGACTTTCACGTGGGGTTTGCATAAACCGAGCAACAAGGCCAACAACAAAGGAAAGATCAGGACGAGTATGGGTTAAATACAAAAGTTTTCTGACAAGTTGATGGTATAAGGTAGCATCAACTTCAGGGGAAGTACAATTGACTAAAAGTTTGACTCCAGACTGAAAGGGAGAAGGAGCTGGCTTACAATCTTCCATGTGAAAAAAGAGTAGAAGATCACATGCATACTTGGATTGGGAGAGGAAAATACCTTCTTTGGATTGCAAGACTTGAAGACCGAGAAAATAATGTAAATGTCCTAAGTCTGTCATTTCAAACTTCTTTTTAAGGCTGGACTTCACATGGTTAATATGGTTGGGATCACTACCAGTGAGGATAAGATCATCAACATAAAGAACAAGAATGATAAGAGACTTGCCTTCTTTCTTGGTGTAGACAGTATGGTCAGAATGACAACTAGAAAAGCCAGATTCTAAAAGGAAACTATCCATTTTGGCATACCAAGCCCGAGGAGCTTGCTTGAGACCATAAAGGGATTTCTTAAGACGACATACAAGGCTGGAGTATTTTTGTATAAACCCAATAGGTTGTTCCATGTAGATTTCTTCATGCAAGTCCCCATGCAAGAAGGCGGATTTAAAATCCATCTGATGGACTTCCCATTTGAAAGAGGCAGCAAGGGAAAGAACAAGGCGGACAGAGTTCATTTTGGCAACGGGGGAAAAGGTTTCAGTATAATCAATGCCTTCAACTTGTGAAAAGCCCTTAGCAACAAGTCGAGCTTTATGTTTATCAACTTTCCCATCTGGCCCATACTTGGTTCTGTAAACCCATTTGCATCTAACAAGTTTGCGTCCTTTGGTAGAGGAACAAGATCCCATGTATTGTTTGCCAATAATGAATGATATTCTTCATTCATAGCTGCGTCCCAATGTGGATGGCCTGAAGCTTCTGCAAAGGTGCCAGGATCATAATTTGCTGACACTTGAGCCAGTAAATAAGAGGCTCTTTCAAACTGAGAACGGGTACGGCGCTGATCTGTAGGATCACCGGCAAGATCACCTGCTGCATCTCGAGTAGCTTGGACCCATTTTGGAAGTGAAGGAGCTAAAGGAGCTAAAGGATGATCCTGAGAAGGTGGGGGAGGATTGTCATCCTCACTTTCATCATCTGAAGAAGAAATGTTTTCAAAAGTAGAAGAGATAGGAAAGGGTGGCACATCCGCCGAACTAGGCTCGCAGGCTGATTTATTTTCATCAAATTTTACATCTCTTCTAATGATAACATTTTTGGACTTAAATGGAATAAGTCTATAACCTTTTACATCTTCAGAATATCCAACAAAAGTACATTTCCCACTCTTAGGTTCTAAAGCTTTATGCTTTTCATCTGGAATATGGGCCCATGCTTCACTTCCAAAAACACGAAAGTGACTTACATCTGGTTTAATGGAACTTCAAGCTTCTTCTGGAGTGATATTCTTTAGAACCTTAGTAGGAGTGCGATTTATTATATAATTTGCACAATTAATTGCTTCGGCCCAAAAACTAAGACTGAGTCCTTTAGATTGCAGCATACAATTAGCCATTTCCTTTAAGGTGCGATTCTTCCTTTCAACTACACCATTTTGTTGTGGAGTATATGGAACAATATGTTGCATTTGAATTCCATTCTTAGTGCAAAAATTGATGAATTTGGTGTTAACATATTCTCTGCCATTATCAAATCTTAGCTTAAGAATTTGATGTCCATATTATTTTTCAACAAAGGCCTTAATGGCCAAGAACATGTTAAATACTTCACTCTTGAGTTTTAAGAAGTATACCCAAGTGCGTCAGGAGAAATCATCAATGAAAGTTAAGAAATACTTGTAGCCATAGAATGAAACAACTGGAAGTAGACCACATAAACCACTACGCACAAGTTGTAAAGGGTTTGAGGCATGCCAAGAGGCAAGTTTTTCAAAACTATCCTGATAATGTTTTCTGGGTACACATCCAGAACAAACACCATCTCTGCAAGATACCATTGGAAGACCTGTCACCATATTTTCTTTACATAGATTCTGAAGGGAGCGATAGTTTAAGTGACCAAATCCCTCATGCCAAAGTTTGCTCACTTCATCATTATGAGTAACAAATACCGAGGGAAGATTTGATGACCCAAAATTGTTAAACTTATACAACCTTGTAGAATCATCAGCAATTCCAGTAGCTAAAATCTGTCTAGGATCTCTTAGTTCCTTAATTACAACATCGTGAGGTGAAAATTCAATGATTTTACGTTCACCTGAATGAGTTATTTGATATACAGATAGAGGGTTTCAGGATAAGGTTGGAACACATAATACATCATTAAATTGACCATTGTCTATATGAACAGTTCCAATCCCTACAACACTAAGAGATATATCATCACCAACATATATATTTTTGGTGTTACAATCATTTAAAGAAGAAAACATGGCTTTGTTTTTTGCCATGCGATAAGAAGCTCTAGAATCAATGAGCCACTCATGAGAATTAGAAGAAGAAGATACATTTAGTGCATATCAAGATCGAGATGTTTGACAACCACATGCAAAAAGTGTTATTCGTGAAGATGAATTTGAAGTTGAAGAGTGCTCCAAATGGATGTTATGCTTCTTCATTGCTGCTTCCAAGGCTTCCATCTTCTTAAAGCATTTGGATTCTAGGTGGCCATCTCGATTACAAAAGTGGCAATGTCTATTAGTCTTCTTCCCTTTGTTTTTATTTGCCTTATCATTTTGTTGAAATGATTTTTCATTTTGAGACAGAAATTTCTTAGGACCATTCTTTTTAGGATACAACTTCTTAGGATTCTTTGAATTTGGTTGCTGTTGGGCGGTTAACGCTTTCTTAGAAGAGTTTCCAAGATTAAGAAGACCAAGGTGTAAGAGTTTTTCTTATTCTCTTATTAAAGAATCATAAAAAGCATCAAAAGAAGGGGGCTTGTAGTCATGTCCTTGAGAAATGAAGGCTTCTCTTGTAGAATGGAAGGTGGAAACAAACACAGAGTAGGCTGGTCCCAACTTAGTAAGAATGCAATAGATAAGTGCACTATCTTCTTTCTTAACCTTAACACCTTCCAAGAGAAGTCTAAGGGTCTTGAACTTGGACAAAAAATCTTCAATGGAAGAAAAATTATTGGGGTCCAATATAAGCAACTCATTTTCGAGTTGATGGGCTCTAAGTTAATTTTTAATTCCAAAAAATTGAGTGATCTGTTTCATTGTTTCATTAGGAGTATCAAGTTTTGCGATATGGAATCTAAGGTCTGGAGAAATAGACATCCCTATTAACCCACGTGCTTGATCTTACCTATTTTCCCATTTGGTTGCCTTATCTTCATCTTTCGTTTTGGTTTCTTGGCTTGAGGATATTCTGTAAAGACCTTTACTTCTAAGTAAATCCATAATGTAGGACCACCATTGAAAGTAGTTGGTGCTGTCAAGAATAATTTGGCATGGACTTTCCATTTTAACAGAAACTGAAGCTATAGATGCTGAAGCTAAGTGTTCCAATGGAAATATATTGAAAAATTAGGCTGATTCAAAAAAAGGGCTTTGAAAATGGCTTCCGGATGAAGAAGTTATGGCTTTTTGAAGAAAAATGTTGAAGATGTTGATGAAATGTGGGAATGTGCGGAAATGAATATCATGTTATATTTAAAAAATTGCCGCTTTCCAAATTAATCTAATTAGCTGACTTAACTATTATAATATATATATATATATATATATATATATAACTCACTTTTATAAATAAGTGAAATTGACTTTTACAATGGTACTTTATGAACTACCCACTAAATTGTAACTTAAATGAAAGATAAAGAGACTTTAGAATTATAAGTGACTCACTTTTTGTAATGGGTGAGAACACTTTTACATAAAGTAAGTTTAAAACATAAGTTACATGTGTTTTCTGAAAAAGTAACTCAACAAAAAGAAAGAATTGAACTCAAGACCTCTGTTCTCATAAAGTAACTTTGGACCAAGTGAGCTAGTTTAAAATGTTAGTAATTTTTGGAAAAGAGGAAGGGTTTTTTTTTTTTTTTTTAGCCACCGAAGTTTTGTGGTGCATGCTTACTTGAGAAAGCTCTTTTTTTCCTACAAAATAAAAACCAAAAGGGACATACAAAAAAAAACAAACCTTATGTTTTGAAGTTAGCTTAACCCGGAAACTAACAATTTTCCTCAATGTTTCTGATTTTCCAAGATCACACTAAGGCGCGGCAGAAAAGAGCATATGCATGAGAAAAAAAACTTCATTTCTGTTTCTGATTTGCCCAGATCACACAGAGTCGCGGGGCAAAGAACATACACAGAAATGAAAGGTGTTGATCTAGTAATAAAAAACAAAGAGATAAATAAACGAAATAAACAGAGAGAAAATAACTAGAAACTGCAAATAAACACTATATACCTCTAGATCTTAAAAATGACATAGAGAGGGCTACCGGAAACCTTTTCGCGTGAAACGAAAGGGGTTCCTCACTGGAACAGAGGCTCCTAACATAATAGAGCAGTCCTCGCGGCCTGAAAGTAGTAAAAAATAGTAGATCTAGGAAACGACAGTCAGATGCAGTTCTACCAGCTTCAGATTTGGATCACCAACGGATTCGGCCCTCAACTTGGCTCTGATACTATGTAGGAATTTACAGAGTAAGTTCCTTAGACAGAACACCAAAGGACACTACTCACAAAAAGATCACAAATCAATACACCAGTATCGTTGACGTGGTTAAAACCCTCAAAGAGGGAAACAATCCACGGCCTGAGCCAACACGACCACTTTAGATAATTTATTAATAAAAGAATGAAAATTTACATAAGCTTTTCTCATGAACGGTTACCCTACAAATGACCCTCCATGCTCTTTAAATAGAGATCATGGACCAATCGGGTGTTAAGTCATGGATCAAGTGTCGGCAATACCAAGGAGAGAATGAACCATCAGATCACTACATATCGTGACCGTCAGATTGTAAGTTACAAAAGTACATAGTAAAGAAACACACTTTACGTAACTCTACACTAGACCAAGTTATACTTAACTATTTCTTATGTGTCGGAATATCCTAACAAATACATAGTGTACTTAAACAAATTTTGTAATAAATTTCCAGTTATTTCATTCAATTTAGATAACATGCAAGTTTGTGAAACACTTAAGAAAATAACAATTTGACAAACATAAAATACTTCACTGAAGTGGCCCAACACACGAATCCTGTAATGCAATGTCTTTATTACTCAGTCCATTCTGTTGACTTGAAAAATGGTACAATGAACCCTTAGGTTTTAGACCAATACAAATATAGAAATGTCTAGCAATCCACACTCTATACTTCGAATTATGAAGTATTTATACAAAAACTTGGTACAAAATATCCCAAACTGTCCTTGGAATTATTCAAGGAAAAAGAAATATCTTCATGTAAGAAGATAGAGACAGATATGTAACTATTGCAAGTTGTCCCTATTTATTAGGCTCTACTGTCAGATCTTTTGTTGCCTTTTCTCATTTTCTCTTTGTCTTCCACGTTGGCTGTCTTTTTACCTTTTCCCTTTGATAGATACTCTTTCATCTGATACTCTTTGCTAGGCTAACCTGTTGCTTTTCTTTCACTGTTATGTATCCACTTTTACCTTGCAATTTCATAGTAAATCATTTAACTTTTCCCAAGTCTCTATGTCTGGTAATTTAATATTTACCATTCTTCTCTAGACTTCATTTGCTTTTGTGTATTTTGCAAAGGTGGGCTTGTTTACAAAAAAGTGTTTTACCTCATGTTGGAGGTAAAAAAGGTTCTCAAAAGTCTAGTACAAAACCTTTCCTGTAGGCATCCCTTTCATAGAGGAATTATTGGCTTGATCTCTTGCCACTTCTTTGATTTTCCTGTTATAGTCTTCATGTGGCATTAATCTATCATTTATTACCAATGGATTTGGCAGACCTTTCTGCCTCAAAGGATAAAATTTAACCATGAACCTGCCTATAGCCAGCTTCATGGTTTGGAATTTGTCCTCAAGCTGCATCATTAAGTTCCTCTTGGTGAGCACTTTCTTCACCTCTAGGATAGTGCCAGTTCTGTCAGCTATGTCTAGTTCCTGCAATTCATAGTTATTCTTGAAGTTAAGGAATTGGATTATTTTTTAGGCTTCTTCTAGCATGTCTCCAAGTTCGGCCTTGAATCTTTGAATTGCTTCAGTAGCCTCTTTGACTAAATCATTTTGTTCAAAGATAACTTGTATAGATGGCCAAATATCATTGGCAGAGTCAATGATATTGGCCCATGCCAATGATATTTGGCCCATAGTTGTTGTTCTTTTGCTTGGGCAAGTGGCTCCTTAAATTTCAATTCTTTTTCCAAATTATTTATCCTCTCAATCACCCTATTTGACTTTTGTACTTCATTTTTGTGCATAATTTGGGCCAGTTTCTTCTCATCCTTTAGACTCCTTATCTGCTCTTTGAGTCTATTTATTTCAGTGGTTTGAATGGACATGTCCTCCATGGCCTTGACCAGTTTAATTGCCTCATCACCTGGTTGAGATGCTACTGTTGTAGAACCTGTTGTTGATGTAGTTATTGTTGTAGCTGGGAGTGTTTTTAGCTAGTGGAGTTGTTAGGGCCAATGAAGCTTCCAACGTTGAAGGAACTTATGTGGTAACTGTGGGAATAGCAGTGGTAGTGGTTGTCTCAAGGTTGGCCTGTTTCAACTGTATTAACCTGTCCAATTCCTTCTTCATTTCTTTCAATTCATCATTTAATTGAAGAATGAGATCCATCATTTCCTCCTGCTGGGTTTAGTTTTTTAGGACCTCCTTGGCCTATAGATGTTCTGAACGATGCAGCTTCAGTTACTTCTTCAAAGCAACAATAGCCTCATTTTTCTTTTTTATTAGCTTTTTTTTACCTTGATGTCACTTGGATTATATCCAATCTCAATCACCAAGTCTTCCAGTGACTTGATTCTGTTGTCCTTGGCATGTGAGGATGCCTTTTCTAGTTTAAGTTGTGTTGTGATGTTATCCAGTGAGCTTTGAAATTTCTGCACAATGATTTCTTTGTTGGTCATTGTGGAGTAAATCATCTCACTTGCCTACTTATGGAATTCAATTTGGTCAATAGGGTGAACATCCCTAGCCAAAACTTCACACTCTGTCTTCCTGTAGTCTGTTGATGATCTGGGCTGCTGGACTGTAGGCTACATAAAAGTCATTTTCATTTTACCATTCTTATTGTCAAAGGATGACATTAATATATTTTGATTGGCAGGTGTTTGTTTGAAGTACTAGGCATATGTTTCAGCCTTTAATGCCTCATTCCTCAACTTAATTTCCTTGTACTTCTCTTTTATATCTTTCTCTTTATCCATTGGATTGCTGGATGAAGAGATTTCAATACTGAACTGCTTTTCAATAATTTGAGTGTTTGAGGTGGAAGGGTGATGAGTTTCCTCTTAAACTGTTGGACCTTTACTCCCAACCATTGTGTTAGTATCGGTGATTTCAACTGTCTCAATGGTGTCTTCTTGCTCAGTTACAAGATTAAGCTTAGGCCTCTTCCTGTAACTAATTTTAAACCTGTCATCTGTAGTGTCCATCCCAGAGCTAGAACCTTCTTCCCTAGTTATTTTTACATTTTTGTCGTCTTTGGCTAGAGTTTGTAGAATGGGAGTAATACCCATATGTTCTTGTAGGGCTGGAACCTGCAGAAAGGAACTAGTATCAATCTGCTTTTCCACATATATCAAAGTATTCTCCACATCTATCAAATTATTCTCCACATCTATTAAAGTATTCTCCAACCATTCTGACTAGTTGGCATATCTTTCAATGTATGGCCTGGGCTCATGTATGAAAGGACTTAACTTGACTTTGAGCCTTAGTTTGTTTATGAATCCATTAGGGTCATACTACCACATAAAACTGCTTTTGAAGTTCATTTGCCGTAAGATTTTTTCTGCCTCTTGTCCAGCTTCCCTATTATTACAAATAAAAGGGCCCAAATGATTTTTTTATTATAAATTGAGTCTTCTTCCTAGCTGACAAGAAATTAACCTCATCAGAGTTTATGATCTACTTGAAATACTCTAATGCAAATATCCTCATGGGGAGGTATTTGGGTAGCTTGTAGGGAGTGAGTTGTCATCCATATATCCTAATTTCTGTGTGTTCCTGGTATAGATACTAGTCTCCCACTCTACTATTCTTAGCCAAATGTAAAACTCTCTTAATCTCCTCATTGATCTTGGGTTGATAGCTATTGGTTAGCACGTTTATAATTGGGTGAACAAATGAATCAATGAACTATTTATAAGAAAAAACAGTGGAATATCTCTGGATCAATGGTGTCCAAAAGATGACAGATCTTAGATTTCCCTTGGTGTCTAACTTTTGGATGCTGACTGGAAACTTATCTGACTGAAAGTACAGGAACATGTGAAATAATACTGATGAGTATTTGAAGACTCTCTCATTTGGCAATCTGATAAACTGTTCATGGATTCTGTTTGCCAAAAACTGAGCAAAGTTGTAAACTATAGTTGGAGGCTTGCTTGGGCAAAAAATAGAAAGGAAAGCCAGTATAACCTCATCCACATGCTCATCAGTGGTGTATCCTAGAATACAAGAGAGCATGCTAATAATTTGTCTGCCTATCTTAGAGAAAATGGTGGTAGCATATGGAGGACTATCTGTAGGAGTATGAGACTCCTCTATGATGAAATTCTAAAAGATATGAGCTTTCTTGGGAAGGTCTAGCTTTCTGTAGAGTTCAAGTAAAGCTTCAATGGAAAGTGGGGTCTCATTTGGGCCTGGCTGGATCTGCAACATTTGATTTATTGACTCTGCAGTATGGGTGAATAAAACCTGTTGGTCAGGGGTGACTATGGCTCTTTGACTTGGAACATAGCAAGCTTGGTAGAAGTGGATAATTTTTGGGAATAGGTGTACTTTTGGGAACAAGTACTTGGGAAAATTTGATTCCCATAGGTGAATGTCATCATTCTGGTTAAGGAATTTATCTTTACTCAAATAATGGAGTTTCAGTAGGTGGCTAGGAGAAGCAATGTCTTTAATTTGAAATTCTATGTCGGCTAATGGGATGTGGTCAATATCCAGGTGAGGGGTTTGTAGGGGTCTCACATCCAAAGAGCTTTGGAAAGCAATAATTTGGTTTATTCAACTAAATTACCTTTTCTTTGGCTTTAGGAGTAAGGTTAGAAGCTATGGAATAGTGGGGAGGGTAATTACAATTTGTAGAAAAGGGGTTTGTGGACACACAATAAGGCTTTCTTGAGTTTAACAAGGTTTTTCAATTAATTTAATTAATTAACCTTTTAATATTTATTGTGCATAGCTCAAATTTACAGGGCCGTTCTGGTTCTTTCAAGAATACCTGGAGAATGATGATTTGATGCGCAAACAGGGTTCTGTGGTAGCAACAGAGGTTATTGAGGCTTCAATTATGTATTCACTACTTCAATTTGGTGTTTGTAGTGTCTTCTGGTTGCAAAAGGTGGTTATAATGGTTGCATAGAGGTTCAAGGTTTCAGAATTGGTTAATAGAGGCTTGCAGCGAAAATGAACGAAAAGAGCAAAAGGGTGCTTTTTCGGCCTTTTAACCAAGAACGGTTAGATTTTGGCACGAGATTTGGTAAATGAACAGTGGGAAGTTTTGCTTTTATGCGGGGAGGCGGTTTTATGCCATATTGCATCACTTTTGGATGGGGGGCAGTATTTTTCACGAGCACGCGATATAGCCTAGTGTCGCCATGTAGCGGAACAGTGCTTGGCTAAAACCGTGAATCTCGCGTGCTTTTGGACTGGTAGTTGTCGGATGATGAAACTGTGATATGGATATGCGTCGTTGGATCTGGAGGTGGGAGATCGGAGGGATATCACGCAACGAAGTTGCACAGACAGAGTTGGAATGTGGTTGGTGGGGCTCGGGGTTTAATTACAATTAATTGTAATTAATTAACAAGTAACGACAAGATTTTAATATAAGAAATGGGTTAATAAAAGGTGGGGATCGTGGGTTATATGGCAGAGGTTTTAACTATACACCAAGGTTTGGTGAGTTAAAAGGGTATCGGGGAATTTATAATGTGAGGAACTTTAATCACATAATGCAGGGGTATAGTTTAGGAAATAACTTAGGATAAAAGGGGTTTAGTGGGTTTTTAAGGGGAAAAGAGGAAATTAATAAGGGGGGGATGTATTATTTGTGATGGGAATGTGTTTCACACTAGGGAAAGGGGTTTTGGGAAGGGGGAATTATTTTTGAAGGGTAATGTCTAGGGAAATGTGTGAAACAAAGGGAAATAAGGTCAGAGTGAGGGGAAAGGGTTTTTACAAGTAATGAAGGGATAATGAGGAGAAATTAATAAACTAAGTATGTGGGGGGTCTAGTGAAATGAGGGGAAATTAGTAAATAAGCTTTAGTGAATGTCCTTTCTCTTCAATTCCTCCTGCACATGAAACATAGGATTAAGCATGATGAAAGTTCTTTCGACTCAGCAACCTTGTGCACTTGCAAACTTCTTCTACCTACCCTTTATTTACCCTAACATTTTCTCTTCATTCATTGGGTGCATTTTAGCTCGCTAACCCTTTCATTTCTTTTTCTTTGATAAGAGAACTATCTAATTCTAACCTTATAACTTCCAATGGCTCAAATTAAACTGATGAGCTCATCATTATTCTCTACCTAACCACTGATTTGCCAAGATTAAACAGTTTGGCTAGATTTTTACTCTATCTATCGACATGAAATTTAAAGCATGAATGAATCAATATTAAACTATTTGACCATCATGGATTGTGGCATTTTTGGCAAGCTGCACACAATCTTATTTTGATAAGTAAAGTAAAAAGTAGTGGCATTTGAATTTGCACACTTTCATGATCTATTCTTATCTCTTTTTTTGGGTTCATATTTTTTACTTTTTTGATTGTTTTCTTTCTTTTAGTCCTTTGATTATTCTCTTAGGACTTACCCTCTTTACATTTTCTATTTTTAATATTGGGAAACATTTTGCAGAAAGAAAAAGTATGTACAATATTACAAGACTAACCATAGCCAATTCAAAATTATGAATCCTATTATTATAGGACCCTAACACACTCCAATAAATAGATATTTGAAAAAGTAATTCTAATACAGAAGAATACCATAAATATTTCAATCAGGAAGTAGAAACTAATTACATCAAAGGAATGTAACTAGAAACTTTTCACAAACAAAAAGATTTTCCACAACAAGCCAAAAAAAGAAGAAGCTTAAATTATTCTATCTTTTTGTGAAAATAATATAAAATTCTTTACCATAAACCCAATGAATTGTTTGATCATATAACTGAAAGGAGATAGATTCATACAACTAATTTCCAGAAGTAAGAAACTATCTTTTGATATATTGATGAAACTAACTAATTCCAAAAGTCTAAATATGTAAAGATAAATAACTTACATAAAAATACAATTAAACACGACAATTCAAGCTAAGGTCGACTTTTTTAGATAGACAGCAGATTCAAGACACCATAGGGCGAAATAAATTTTAGACCTAAAAGGCAAAAACTTAAATTTTTCACTTTTCTAAGATTGTCATAGGTATATTATTCACACGAGCGCAATGTCCATTTATAACACAAAAAAATGTGACAATTGTCACTTTGTTTCTAAAAGAAGAGTGCAACAACTGTGATATGCAAAGAAAAAATAAGAAATGCTCAAAAGGTCAAAAACCATGTTTTATGAACTAATATACAGTCACCAGAGGTACTGGAAGGTAAAAAAAGGAAAAGGAAGCCATTGAAGAACTAAATATTCCCCAGTATGATCTCCAAGTTTGCTTTTTATACAAACCGCTCGTAGGTAAGAGCGATCTCTATAGTCTTACAATTCAAATATAGAACAAATAGGACAATGCATACTATCTTTCTCTGGTAAAGTTTGAAAGGGACTTACTTGTTTAATGAAATAGGTCTTCACTAAAATCCTCTTCCTAATTGATTTCATGTTCCACTTTAATATCTAAATATTGTAACCTACAATAATAAAGAAAGACAAAAGGATCAAAGCATACAATGGATGAATAAGTTCAAGAAGGTACTAATTAGAAGATTGAGTAGCTCTGATAAAATGAATGCAAATAATAAGCAAATAATGTGAGAAAAATAGTATATATTGCATTAAAAAATATGAGGGAGACATTACAACCCAAGCCTTGATGTCATAAGAATCCACTCAAAGATCTCCAATCCTTCCTTTGCAAACATGCCTTCAACCTCAATTGGATAACATAAGGGCATAAACCAAGTACTTCAAAATCCAACCCCTTCCCCTTTGATATGCATTGTATTTGTATGAGAGGATAAGAGGTTGGAGATCCATTTTCCATGGGATGAGATCCACAAAAATAGGGGATAGGTTCCATAATGAGTGGGATTGGATCAAACAATCTTGGGATGAGGCCCAGATAGGTAGGGGATCGAGTCCATGTTGTTGGGATAAGATTCCTAAACAATACTTCTAGATTTTACTTTTTATTTTTATCCACGTAGAAAGGTTGTTGCACCCTTTATTGCAAAAATGTGCGACAATGCTCACAAGTTGTAATGATTCAACATATGTTGTCACAGTTTGTTAATGAATAACTTGTGACAATGACTAAAATTGGGGTTTTTTCATAATGTAATCCAAGATTCTTGTAATTATCATAATGTTTTTTCTTTTGGCTTTGTAGGGGATTACTAAAAAGGGTTCCTTGGATAGTGTTACACCGGACAATCCCTCTTGCGGACAAGAGCGATCTCCCTAGATCCTGAATGGAAACTAGAAACAATCGTGACAAATTAATTGACTCTTTCCCTAAGTTAAACTTGTTTGAATTACAAGTAGTATAGCTAATAGATAGACCTCTTACCGATTTCATGAAATGCCTGATGAAGATCCCTTGTTGTGACTTGATGCAGTTCTTCAATGCTTGATAAGATCCGCACACATAGGCCAGAAAAGGATCAAAATCACATGTGATATAATAATTCAAACAACTTAGCCTAATGATGAAGGAAATTAGGGGTTAATTTTCCTTAATAAACATAATAAACAATTGTAAACCATTCATCATTCACAAAAGACAAAATCAATGGGAGAAAGTGCTCATTTGTATTAATCAGAAGATAAGAGGAGCCTTACAACCTTCGGCTTGATGTCATGAGGTCCCTCCAAAATTTCTTCAATTTCCTCCTCAAATGACAAGCTCTCCAATCTTAAACCAACAACATAGGTTCGTATTCTCTGAATTCTAACCTCTTTCATCCCTCAACCATCTAGTCCTTTTATAGAACAGAAGGGAGGAAGTTTTAGATCCCTAAGAAGAAGATGAACCTCCTTTAATGAGGGATGAGGTTACCATGAGAAAAGGGATGGAAATTCATCTTAAGAGGGTTATAGTTCAAATAGTCATCACCTTGAAGCATTCAGCTGGGAAATATTTGACCAACTATGTTTGTAGAATGTAAGTTTTATTTTTACTTTCTAGAATTCACCTGCATAGGTTTATAGCTACAAACAGAGCACAACTATGCGTTGTTTGCACAGTCAATTTTAGCGCATGCGCAGGAAATGCTAGAGGAATCGGTGCAGAAGGGACTGAATAATGTGTGAGAGCTATTTGACCCAAATTTCTCATGTACTTTAACATTTATTGAGTTGTTTGGCTTTTAAGGGAGTTGGTTTCAACATGTTCATGGATGATAAAAATATACATAAACTGATCAAGTTTCATGGTGACAAATTGACGTGTAATAGATTTCCCCCTAAAGTGTGAAGTCTGAAAAAATAATTTTAAAAGATTGAAGCACTTTATCATTCCAAGGATTGGATCAAAGGCAATTGTTGGAAACCTGCAAGGAACATTCAAGGGAACACAATGCAAAAACATATTTCAAAAATCATCTTTGAGGTAGGCATTCCCGTACTCAGAGTAAAGCAAACTTAATGAAAAAGCATGGAAAAACTAAGATCATATAGATGACAGACATAGCATGGACACAACCATTTGTCTACCAAATCGTGAATATAAAATCTCCCCCAACCTGGATGGATGAAACTAGATCCAGGGCCTTGATCTCCATGTCTCAATCCACAGTATGATTCTAACCATGTGAGTGAATGTCTCAAAGTCGAACATGGAAGAAACCACTTGATTACTGGTCAATGATGTGAATCATTAACAAGTGCGAGAGAAACCACCAATAATTACAATGGTTCTCAAGGTACTCCCAGTACAATCTATGAAGTGTGAATATGTGATCTGAATTCGAACACTCATAGAATCGTTTGATCGAAGGCCAATGATGAGAACCTGTCGTTGAAAGCGAGAAACTTGATATTAAGGCATGCAGGCTCCAAGGTACTGAAGGTTTCTAATCAACTTCCTTGATAATGAGTTGAAGTTGATAGGAATCGATCCATCGTAGGAAGCCTACGACATGAAACATGATATCAAGTTTTGAAAATGGTTTGCAAGGATTGACTCAAGGATGGTCGACGCAAATGAAGGCAAAGATTTTGCAAAGGGATTTGAACCAAGGTTGAACTTCTCTTGAACATATAACAATACTAAAATGATTTGGCAACATTTAATTTAATGATAATACCCAAAACCATGAATAATTTCAATGAGGTTTGATTTATTGTAAGGAAAATGGATTTCCTAACCCGGACATGAATGTGATGGAGTGCTATGTTCAAGAGTGACATGCTACCTTTTAAATGATGATCTAAAATGTACACCCTCCCAAATTTTACCCCACCATTACTAGCAAGTACCTCTTTATTTTTTACAAGCTTGAGGAGGATAACATATGCTTGGACTGTAAGCTTATTCTTCAGATGAGTCCATCAAAGTATTTTTAACGAAACCTAAGAAGGAGTGGTTTTGTCTCGTCATGTTTAACAAGTCTTGTACTGTTTAATTTTACGAGTCCAGTAAAGGAGTAACTCGATGTCGCTTTCTTTTAAGAGTTTGAGAAAGACACAAAAAAGAAACTCATTCAGTTCTTTTACCGTAAAATTTTTAACAAGCCCATAGAAAGTAAAGCTCGACGTTTTTTAATTTTAGAGAGTTGGAAGAGAAACATAAGTAGATTCCATCAAGTTATTTTTCGTCAGTTTAGTCTCTAAGGTCCGAAAAAGGATAAAATAGTACAAGAGAGAACTCTATTGACCATGTTTGATCAACTTATACCTTTTTCGTAAATAGTCCTAGCTTAGTCCGTAAAAGGGGTAAAATTATACTGAATGGACGGTTGTTCATTTACTTTTACGAGTTCGAACAAGCGAGTACTCAGTGATATTTTCATGTTTTAAGAGTCTGAAAAGGGCTTAAAAGAGAACTCCATGATTTTCTCTTTTTGTAATTTTTTTAAGAGCATGAAAAGTGACAAAAGTTTGCTAAAATGTCAAAAAATGATTTATCTTGACTCTGTAAACGATCATGCACATTTAAACTCAATAACCCGTCGTAACTGCTCAAAAAGGACATTTTCCCTCCAAAAAGGGTTCAAAACATACAAAAATAATATTCTTTAAGCTTCAAAAACTTATAAAAGTGGGAAAAAGTAATTTATTTTTACCATTTACATTTTCACTAGTTTAGAGCAAAGAGAGAGGTTTTTACCTTGAAACTTCTAGGATTGATTCCGAGCCAACTGGTGGATGAAATTGTGCATTGTTTCCTCCAAGTAGAAGATCTCTCCATAACTCAGCTTTCTATTCATTTAGTTTTTCATTTTGTGCTTTCATTTTGTTTTTTGGGGAAAAGTATTGTTCAAAAATGTGCCCTCGTCCCTACGCAGGTTCCGTTCAATCGGGACCATGTAGGTCGATAAAATTTTCCACACGAAAAATCTCAGACTGCGCGGAATTTGTGGGAAAAAAATCCCCGCAGCCACGCCTTGTCCATAAAAGGGCGGTCACGTAGGCACGTGGGCTATTTTTAAAACAAGTTTTGACCCCCAAAAAACATGAAATGACTTTCAAAAATGCTTCTAACTATTTTTAAATGGTCATTTCAGGTCATTTGATTGCTCGAAAATGGAGTGGAAGGGGAGAAAGCATGAAGCCAATGATTTGGCTTCTTAGCCAGATCTAACCACTTTGCAGGCTCTCAGGACTTAAGGCCTCCTAAAGTATTGGCTTATCCCTGGGATGAAAGTCTGGGTAGGTCTGATGACATAGTTGTTGAGGACCTGGAATGTCTAGGAATAGTGCTTTGTGATTGTTGATTATTGCCTCACCATTGATGTCGATGACATCTATTTCTTGACTGGGTTGTCTCGTCAGGGAGTTGATCTTTCACTGTTTGGATCGAGAGTAGGGGGAGATACTACTGATGGATACTTACAATGCGTTTGCATGGGTGCACTACCCAAATATGGACGGATTGACATTTATTCCATCAAACTTTTACTTTGAGGACCATTGCTTTCATTGTTTGCAAATTGGGTGTCAGTGTTGCCCTTCATCTAGCCACATGGACACACAGATGCAGATGGTCCTAGAATGTTGGGAATCCTCAATATACAAATGGTGTGAGGTAGTAGTGGTAAACATGAAGGGAAAGTTGACTAGGTGCAAGAATGGTAAACTGAAGAATTCTGATTATGGTGCCATTTTTGTTGTTTTTTCCCTAGAGAGGGTTCCTATTCTTTGACCAAAATAGATTCTACTAAATAAGGGAGGTATGAGGGATCCACACATGATGAGGTGGGTTTCACTGATGGCACACCATGACGATGATGGGCCTGTAGTGAGGTATATAGGAGAGTTTTTTAACTGTCTGGGCCAGTAGATTGTTCTGATCAAGGAATTTTCATATGTCGGGATGGATTACAGAGGTGATCCTGATATCCCACTTCCAGTCGAAGCTCAGTGGGGTGATCTAGGTAAGAATTTTTCATTTTGACATATTTTCAAAATTTTCAATTTTTAGGTGTTTTTGTCTTTAAAGGCTAATTATCCGAAATGCATGATCAGATGTAGGTCCAACCCGACCATCTGGGATGAGATGGTATGATAGATGAGGCGAGAAGCCTATAATAGTTGTGGCAGTGAACCCAGAGGCAGATGACATTCTAACAGAGTTGGAGCATAACCTTGAGAGGTTGATTTCCAACATCCCAGAGACTGGGGTTGATGATATTCCACACGCCTAACATAGTCACATAGTTGGGGTTCCAGGGCCTGTCAAACATTTGCTGCATCGACTTTCTTGTGCTATCGTGTGTTATCATGAGCATCATCCTGCCTAGATCTTCTAATTTCTAGGACCATTTTTTATTTTTGGTGTCATCATATTTGAAAAATAAAAGGCCAGGGGGCCTTATGTGATGACATATTTTGTAGACACACCCAAACTCTATTTTAATGAAAAATATAATACTTTTTACCTATGTTTATCTTGATCAATGTATGAATGAATATCGTTTTTAAATTACAAATGTTGCAAATGCCTATTGAAGACATGATTCACCAATGCATCTATTAATGTATTTAAATATCTTGGAATGTGTTGATATTCCATGTAATCAAATCGCCTTTCCAAGAGACGGACTCGTAAGAATACTCTTAACATGGTTAGGCTCCTTACTGTATAGAAACCATTTAAATGTAATACCACGAGTTGCAAATCTAATTTAACGATCAAACGTCGGATACCAAATATGACAACATCAACTAATAGCTCAATGACTATGTTATATTCTGCTATTGTTTTTGTTGTTTGACTGAGACATATTCCATGAATATAGACTAGCTCGTCATTGGGTGAATAGATAACCCAGGCTGCGGAAGATAAATTCTAATTACTACGACTATCGCCATTAGCAATGAACGTAAGTTGGAGAGAACGTCGACATCTGCAAATCAAGAATAAAAAACAAGATAACCAGGAGTAGTAGAAAGATGTAAAAAAATACTAATTATCACACATACATAAAAAACGGTAAATAATGTACAAATCTTCACCAAATTTTTTTATGCAAAGTATTTCTTTAGGTAAAGACCATTTATGGGCTTTCCCAAAGAAAAGCCAGTATAATCAACCATCTCATGGGTACCTTTAGCTAATACACATTTTCTAATGTAAGGGCCATGCCACATGGGCTTGAATTTCCCGGCACCAAGATTGTCATGAGCTTGATCATAAACCAAGACTAGGTCACCTTCTAAATATGTACGAGGATTAACATTTTTATCATATAGGGATTTGATATGTTTCTAGTGAGCTTCGCTAGCTAGCACGACATTACAACGATTTTCATCTAGATGAGCTAAATGTACAAATCGTTCTTCATTCGCAGATGTAGTTGGTAACAATTAGATAGCTAATGTAAGAGATGAAAATTCACATTCAATAGGTAATACGGCTTCCAAACCATAAACAATTTGAAAAGGGGTAAAACCAGTCGATGTTTTTACAGTAGTGCGGTAAGCCCACAGTGCTTAAAAGAGCATAGAGTGCCAGTTTCCTTTATGCATACCAACTATTTGTTTAATCATATTGGTTAAAACTTTATTGACAACTTTGACCTGACCATTAGCTTATGGATAATATGAAGTAGAGCTATCTTGGCGAAGGCTAAGTTGGTGGATAGTTCGATCATCATAAAGTTACGAAAATGACTACGTGGTCTGTAACTATAGCTTGTCGGACGTCGAACCAAGCAATCACATGATTGAAAATGAAAATAGTTGTAGTTTCTTCGTCGTATCTATATGTAGGCATCACCTCAACCCATTTTGTAAAGTAATTGGCTGCAAGGATAATATATCCATGCCCCCCGGCCGAGTGAGGGTTACAAGTGACGAAGTCGATGCCCCATTTGGAAAAAGGACCAACAACTACTAAAGGGTGAAGAGGAGCGGGAGGTGCTCACATCTTGCCATCATAAATTTGCCAATTATGGCATTTGCGGACTGTAGTGATGCAGTCTTTAAACATTAATGACAAAAAATAACCAGCAAGTAATATATTTTGGGCAGTAGCATACTGAGACATGTGACCACCACACATTCCAGAGTGGTAGTCATTCAAAGTTTTTTTCAGCTTTTTCAAAATTTAAACAATGTCAGAATATAGAATCAACACCATGACAATAAAGAGTGTCGCCAACAATATTGTATTGTTGGGATTGGTGTCGAATTCGTCGATGATTAGTTTCTGATAAATCGGGCCTAAAATTTTGTGTTTGGAGATATAGAATGATGTCTCCATACCATGGATCTAAATTACTAATAATAAAGAGAGATTTGTTAGCAAAAGACCCTTTTGCTACTATTTCTATATCAGTATGGGGAAAATCACACAATAGTTTGGCGAAAATAAAGGAATTCTTTGATTTGGATTTTTCAAATTCCAAATCAAACTCTTGTAAAATAACTATCCACTTCGAGTATTTTCCCCGTAGAAATTGTTTCGTGAGAATATACATCATAGGGTTACAATCTGAAATGACAGTTGTTTTTTAGAGAAGTATATAGTGACGGAATCAGTGAACAACTTACACAAATGCCAAGGCTAGCTTCTCCACATGTGTGTATTTAATCTCAGTTTTAGTGAGACTCCTACTCAAATAGTAAATCACATGTTCGCTGCTAGAATCATCCTTCTGGACTAACACCATACCAGTGGTGGCATCAGATGCAACTAAGTACATAAAGTAGTCTCGATGATAATTGGGTGGATGCAGTAAAGGTGCATTATTCAGTGAATTCTTTAATGCATCGAAAGCTTTATCATCAAGCTTATCCTAGAAAAATGGAATAACCTTTTTCAAAAATTGAGTAAAACCCTGGGTTAGTTCAGTATAATTATGGATGAATCTACGCAAAACGTTTGCCTTCCCTTGCAAACTTTGGAGTTGAGTAAGGCTAGAAGGTGTAGGCAAATTCAAGATTGCCTCTACCTTGAGGGGATCAACACGAATGCCTTCCTTTGAAATGATGAAACCTAGAAGTCGACCTGATTGTACACAAAAAACAGATTTGTGTGGGTTTAAGTGAATATTGTAATGCCTACAGCTAAAGAAAATTGCTTTTAAGTGCAATGGGTGATCTTGTCAATTCATGGAATGAGCGAGGAGGTCATCTAAATAAGGTTGAAAAATATGCTTGATACATGGAATGCATAAGACATTGCTCGTTGAAAATTCACACCAACATTTTTTAGGCCAAATGGCAGTTTGTGATAAGAAAAACTTCCCCATGGGCATATAAATGCGATTTTATACTGATCGGCAAGGAGTATGTTTATCTGATTGTAACCCGAAAATCCATCCCTTTAAGATCATTTATGATTCTAAAGGTACTTTCCATGGATCTCCTGATTCAAAAGTACTTGATGTAATCATGTTAATCTGGGCATCATTATGAAGGAAATTGGGTGGAGGAAACATGAAGGTTCCCATCAAAGATGAGTCTTTGAGTAGGCCAACACCAACTTCCTCATAAGAAGTGGTTGATTTTCCAACAAATGGGATACTACCAGAGGAATTAGGGTCAGAGGTATTGTAGCACAGTTGATCCACTTTCACAATTCTTCCTTTGTGAAGAAACATAATCATCCTAAAATATGACGAGACTACTGCCGCCATGGCGTAAATCCAGCTCCGACCAAGCAAAACGTTATATTCAAGTTGAGCATCAACAACCTCGACATCTATTGCCATTGTTTTTCCCTCTAACTCGATTGGTAAATCATTCAAAAGTTCGTATGGATGGAAACCTATTCCATCGAAGGCTTTCAAAGTCATGGGAGATTGACTGATTGTTGGAGAAACCAAGGCTTTCCAGCAAGCAATAGACATAATACAAGTCGACGCTCCTTCGTTAATCACTGTTTGGAAAACTCATCGATTGTTTACGTGAATTGGTGTCTGAAAAGCCAGTTGGTGTGGGAGATGTGGGACATGATTTTTAAGATCGAAAACAATCATATCGGATTCTTGAGGATCTACAGCTCCTATGGCTGATAATAATAATTTCCTTTGTGTTGGAAAAATTTGCAGCACTTCAAGGGAAGACATAGTCGAAGGTGACATAGCTAGATCTTTGACGATGTTATAATTTTGGGTAACACTCATATGAGGATTAAAGGTTGACTTACGAAGCATACGTTTAGGAGGTGGGCAAAGTATCATATCAAGATTTGGTTTTTCAATATGTAATGGTTTAGAATAAGGAGGAGTAGATGCAAAAGTTTGACCAGGTGAACTAGAGTCATCTCCATCTTCAACATGACTCTTTGATGTGTAATATTTGGATCTCGTTGCTACCATAACTCTAGAAGACATCATCATGATATTTGTTGATGTGGATGAGGAGGATTGGTCATGAGAGACCATTTTGTTATCTTGTGGAGGAAAAGGATCCTTCAAAACGGCATGTGTGGGTGAACTTTTGACAAATTTGGAAAATTCAGCCCAATGAGGACACTCCTTAGTGAAATGATCTTCCTCGCAAATTAAGCAAGGATAACAAGGTTTCCTCATTTCATCAGATGGTTCATTCTTGGTTGATTTCTCCTTAGATCGATTGTCTTGATTATTTTTCCTTTTCCCTTTATCTTATTTCCAGATGTCTTACCCTTGCCAGTAGATGAATCTACGATGTTAATTTCAGAAGTAATTCTAGGAGAAGGATCTTCGTCAGGTGAATCAGATAGAGATGAAACCTAAACATTCTTAGATTTCTGGCTCATAGAACCAATCATGCCATCTGTGGCATGTGATCCTAGAAGAGGTGGATTATTTGAAGTAGATCGAGGTAAATCTGGAATATTTTCATACAAAGTACTAGACTAAGTATAAACAAGATCATGGTATTGAGCGCGAGCAATTACCTTCTCTTCAGTAACAACACCCCGTTTGGTCACATCTTCAGTTATTACTGGTAAGAATGATTTTATGAACCATTTGACCAAAATCTGGTCTGGAATGTAAACTTTAACTAAGCGACGTCTTCGTCCTCCATTTGTGAATGTGATCTGAGATATGGGTTGACATTGACAACTTCAAAGAAGTTAAAAGTTCAATTCCATTGTCATACCAAACAGGTGATTGAAAATGGCTTTAAAATGTTGTAGCGAGGGCGTTAAAAGTGTTGAAGGAAGCACATGGAAATTCTACATACCATTTGGTTGTCGAACCAGTTAAGGTTCGTTGAAAAAGTCATAATTTAATAGAATCATTATTTCATGAGTTGGACGCGCACCAAAGATGGTAGGTCATGACATGGTTGGACGGATCTTCACTTGACTTACCTTCGAACTTAGGAATATCACTGGGCAACTTAGTAGTAATAGCCAGCCAATAGGGTAAATAAAGAAGTGGATCATTAGTTAACTAAGAAAGGTCAGGAAAATCTAAAGTTGCAATGAAAGGCAACTAGTGATTAGGGTCCTGTGATGGATATTGATAACCCTGAGGGGCAAGTCCCGTATCGGGAGGAGGATATCTAGGATATCTTGGGATACCTTGAGCAATTGGAATCTGCATACCTCCTAGGTATCCAGGATGAGCCATACCATATTGTGGTTGAATAGGTTGTTGAAACGTATGACCTAGGTATGGTTGATTATGGAAGGGGAGACTCTGACCCATTTGACCTTGAACAAATTCCCTTGAAAGTGTTGACTTTGCAGGGGTTGACCTTAGATAAATTGAGTTTGAAAAGGTGTACCTTGAAAAAAGTGACTCTGGAGTAAACCTTGGAAATATAGCCCTTGAAAAGGTACTTGCATATATGGAATACTAGGCTAAACAACAGGTATTTGAGGTGTTGAAGGAATATTAGCAGTGGATTGAACCCTAGATTCCTGAGGTAAAGACTGAACAAGTGGTTTCATAGTAATCTATGATGTAAGTGGGACAGTTACCTGTGATACTCTTGCAATGGGAGTTTAAAGCGAACCTAAATTTGGGTTCTGAACAATTGTTGGCATGGCAGACTTCCCTATGGTTTGATGGGTACTTGGGTATGCGATTGTTGGGCAAGTATTGATGGGTTAGATTGGATGGTTGGTTAGGCTTGAAAAGGCATACCTTGAAAAGGTATTTTTTGTATAGGTTGTCCAAGGGGTTGTCCAGGTTGATACAGATACACTTGACAAGCAACAAGAATTGACTAATGAGAAGGGTTCCAAATTGTATTCAATCCAGGGTAAGGCATTCCAATGGAGGGTTGAGGCATAATAGGCTGACCAAAACTGGTTTGAGGCATTTGAACATAATTAAAGTAATTTCCGGCGGAGGGTTTCCCCCCAGCTGTAGGTTAAGGTCCACCAAAAGGTTGTCCTCCAGGTGGAAGATATGACGGTTGCCCCCCATGCGGATAATAACCACCTATTGGGTTAGCTTGTGGATTACACACATTACCAGAAACCATATAATGACTTGTTCATATGTTAAACCTGTAATGGTATGATTAATGACACCAATTGACATGTTTGAAGATGAGTTCGAGGAAGAAGCTCCTGTGAGAAAGTGATATCCAGGTGGTAAAAAACCACCATATAATGTGGACTCCGGAGAAGTGGAAAACATGGATATATTTGATGTGGCATTTCTAGGAATCATTATGGACCAGTCAAAATTGGTCACGGTAGAATAAGGAGTCATGTAATGCGAAATCCCTTGTCCTAAGAAGTTCAAGGGTGTAAAATACAAGGGGTCAGGGTGAAGAGATCAAAACAAAAGTTCTGATATATTTGCAGGTTCACTGGTAGAAACTATAGGTTCTTCCTCTTCGTCTGAAACAAGTTCTTCAATGGCAATGAGACCAGGAGGGAGACTATTAGTAATGATAGTTCCACACGTGGTGAAAGTGGAGGATCTAGAATATGTGTTGTAGCAGAGGTATGAATTTCAGGCTCGGAAATATCAGACTTAGGTTCATCAATATCTAGTTCGAAAACGGGGTTTCTATCAGAAGATTCTCCAATACCTAATTTACTTTGAACGAGTTCAATAATTTCTAAATCAGTTGTTGCTGAGTGTGATGTTAAATTCTGAGTTTGATCAAATTCAGTTTTTGTTACTTCAAGGCCTAAAATAGTAGATGTTATAGGTTTATTAACTTTGGTTCCTCTTACATCAAAATCTATAATAGTAGAAGTTCCAGTTTCTGCTACAGTTCCAGTTTCAGATGATTTAGACTTTTCTACTTTAATTTTTTCTAACTGACTCCGTGTATACTCAGGGGGGTCCCCGAGTATCATATGTGATTGTCTTGGTAGCTCCGCCACAATAAAAAAATTCAATTTATTAATCACACAATATCTAAATTAAGCCTAAAGCCTCTAAAAAGTAAAAAAAAACATAGAAAGTAACATGCACTAAAAAATCTAGGAGTTCAAACCATACAAGCTTACTCTTCTCAGATATCAATATTTACTAGTTGATGATGAAAACCAACATCGAAGAGATCAAGGTGAATTTTTTTATAGAAAATGAGTGTTTGGAATCAATTACCCTAACAACCTACTTAATGAAATGGTCTCGTGCAAGTAACTCTGCTATAAACCATCTCGAACAAAGATTACCCTCCAGAGAGTCCAAGTGAGTCTAGCCAACTTCTATTCCAGGTACATCAGGATCTTCCCTCTGTCGCCACCTCAGGCAGAGCCCTAGGATTATAATCACTAAGTTCACCAAATATAAGAATTTTACCTGGGGGGATGGTAGTAGATTGGATGTACACGCAAGGCCAAAGTAACAAGCTCAATCTCCTTGAAGGCTCCTCCATATGATCAATTGGAGTTTTACTTTCAAGTGACCCCAAGTACCTTTCGATATCATTCTAATACATGCAAACCACTGTATCTAGGCCAATGAAGTGGGTCAGATCACTTCACCAGATTCGACACAACCTCGTGCTTAACTCATGTATAAGAAGATCTTCCCAGATAAAAATGGAAACAATTGGAATCTCTCTCCCTAACTCAAGATTCTGTTGTTCGTTTCTAGCTTTGGAAAGTTTACTTCCTTCCCTATTCTAAAGCCATACACTTAAGCTACTGTAGATGAAAAGAGCACTAAAAAATATAAAATTCTAGGTGAATTTTAATTAACGTTGTATTATTAAGTTGTTATTTTACTCAATGGGTGACGAAGGTGAAATTTATGATGTTGTGACATGACTCGAAATCTTAATGCACTCTAAAATTCAAAAGAAACTTTCAAATTCGATGAAATTCTGTTTAGAGAAAAGAAAGAGTTTCTTTGATTTTTCCAAGAAATGAAATGCAAAAACTCACAACTTTTCCAATTTTCTAAAGCAACTAATTTCAATATTTTGTGATGAAAATGCAATCAACAAACTAATTTCTAGATTTCCTTAATCATCAAAACAACTTGAAACACTCTTTTCTTCTAATCACTCAAAACTTTCAAGTACACAGAAATCAATCAAGAAGGTTGGAGAAAAGACATATTCTACTATGAATGCTTTGATTTAATGACAACAACAGCGTAATTGCAAAATTTTTCCCAAGATGAAAGCAATAATTTCTTTTATCAAGCAAAAATAACCACAATTCATTCACAAACGCACAAGGTCTTCAGAAATCCTAGTTTGCAATTCAAAGTGGTTTTGACTACAAATAAGAAATATTTAAGGCTTAACTAGTGTATTTGACAGAACAAAATAAGAATATCACTTACAAAAATACATTCAAACTTGTTTTGATCAATCAGCAAATCAATAAGGCAAAACCCTAAGGTATTCTTTCAAAAAGACCTAATTTTCAAAAATCATCCACAAAGCAATCAACTGAGTTCAAAAGAGAAAAAATATAGTCTAAAAAAATAGAATGACACTTTCAAAAAGCCCAATTCATGCCTGGGTTGAAGCAAGTACGAAAATTTCAAAAAAATTCAAGGCTTGCGCAGATTTCTAGTAGAAAATAGAGCACATGCACTTAGTGGCTACGGAAAAAAGGGCGCAAAGATGCGCTCTGTGTACAAACAAGAACATCGCAGGGAGGAAAACTTAAAGAAAAAAATTAAAAAATCGAGAATCAACCAGTTAGATGTAAAAGGCCATTAATTTATGAATACTCGGGTCTAGATAAATAAAAAAAAATCAGAAAGCAAGGGTAAGGAAAAAGGCGAGAATAGAGATGTTCCCCAGTATGGTTACCAATTTGTTACACCGAACAATCCATCTTGTGGATAATAGTGGTCTCCCTATATCCTAAATGGAAACTAGAAATAATCATGACAAATGAACTGACTCTTTCTCTAAGTTAAACTTGTTCGAATTATAAGCAGTATAGCTAATGGATAGACCTCTTACCGATTTAACGAAATGCCTGATGAAGATCCCTTGTTGTGACTTGATGTAGTTCTTCAATGCTTGATAAGATCTGCAAACATAGGCTAGAAAAGGATCAAAAGCACATGTGATATAATAATTCAAACAACTTAGCCTAATGATCAAGGAAATTTGGGATTGAATTTGCCTTAATAAACATAATAAATAATTGTGAACCATTCATCATTCACAACAGACAAAATCAATGGGAGAAAGTGCTCATTTGTATTGATCAGAACATAAGTGGAGCCTTACAACCTTTGCCTTGATGTCATGAGGTCCCTCCTGAATGCCTTCAATCTCCTCCTTACATGACAAGCTCTCCAATCTCAAACCAACAACATAAGTTTGTATTCTATGAATTCTGGCCTCTTTCATCCCTCAACCATCTAGTCCTTTTATAGAATAGAGGGGAGGAAGTTTCAAATCCCTAAGAAGAAGATGAACCTCCTTTAATGAGGGATGAGGTTACCATGAGAAAGGGTTGGAAATGCATCTTAAAAGGGTTATAGTTCAAATAGTCATCACCTGGAAGCATTCATCTGGGAAATATTCGACCAACTATGTTTCTAGAATTTACTTTTTATTTTTACTTTCTAGAATTCACCTACATGGGTTTATAGTTACAGATAGAGCGGAGCTCTACGCTATTCTTAGAGTCAATTTCAGCAGATGCATGGGAAATTCTAGAGAAATCGGCGTAGGTGGAACTTAACAAGGTGTGAGAGCTATTTGATCCAAATTTCTCATGTACTTCAACATATATTGAGTTGTTTGACTTCTAAGGGAGTTGGTTTCAACATGTTCAAGTGTCATGGTGTAACCGATAGCGAGAGATCTAGATTTGTGGTCATTTGCCTAATGCTAACAAAATGACATGTAACAAAATGCAATCTTGGTATATGTTTAAAATATTGTGACATTGGGTTATATTGGATTGCATCATAATGTGATGTTGGTGAAGGACTATGTTCAAATGAAATGTCAGGATATGTTCATCACATTATGATGTTGTGGTTACATTGGTAACATTTTGAAGGGTTATGTTAGTTCATGGCATTTATGTTAGTTGAATTATTTAGAATCATTGTGTTCATCAATATTTATTTTGCAATTTTATTTCATCATGGGTTTTGTTAGTTTGTAAAGTTCCTCAAGGGTTTTCTTAATTTGTAATGTTTCTCAAAGGTTTTTTTGTATAATGATGTCTATCATAATTGAATTATGTTAACCATGGTTTGTTTCTTTGGAAATGATTTATTGAGGGAATGGTTGAATATAATTGAATACCTTGCATTGCAATATTAAGTAAAATGCATATGTTCTTGATTAATTATCACATTTTGACATTCATGACCTTCATTGAATGAAGAATATAATATCTCATAAGTGTAATAGATCTTTTATATGGTAAATATTATTTTGTATGGTCAAAGCTTCAAATATAGAGGGTCAGAGTATGTATACCTTCATATAGTTTAGGAATTGAATCATTACGCGGAGGCGGGTCCCTTATCCCACAAACAAAGGGATCTCATACATTAATTTGGTGTTTGGCTAGGTTCTCTCTCTCTCTCCTCTCTCTCTCTCTCTCTCTCTCTATATTATATATATATATATAATATATAGAGAGAGAGAGAGAGAGAGAGAGAATAGGGATCTCATACATTGATTTGGTGTTTGGCTAGGTTCTCTCTCTCCTCTCTCTCTCTTCTATTATATATATATATATATATAGATAGATAGATAGAGAGAGAGAGAGAGAGAGATGTAGGGTTGAGTATAAGCCATGCCATGGTGCATAATCCATGACATTGCATATAATAAAAATCATTCCGTTTTCCCTATATATAACATTGGATAATGTCAATTGTGTATAGCTTGGGTGGTTGGGAGGAATGATTGTTATCCACCCTACCTAGGGTCAAATCCTTGTTGTTGTATGGCCTTGAGTCCTAAGGAATATATTAACCTTGCATATGGGCTAGAGGGTGGGGTCCCTTGTTACATGGTTAAAACAAAAAACAAAACAAAACATTGTACAATAGAAAACCATCCGAAGTGAAAAATAACTGATTGATGATCATTGAGGATCAAGGATGAAACAATACTATATACACTACTCTATGGTGAGTATAGTAATTGATAATCCAAGCTACAAAACGCAAATGTATTAATATTAAAACTTAATGGAAAATTGAAAGTTGAAACTTAACATAGGATATTATTCAAATTCAAACTTAATACTTGATATTATTTAAATTAAAATTAATATATCTAGAAATCCACAATCATCTTTAATAATATTTTTTTTTAAGGAACGAGTATATAGATTATATTGAAAATATGCACTTGGATGTAGCAACTACATTAGGAGTTATATTGCTTTTTCTGCACAAAATTCTAAAAATGCTAAATCCAGCCTCCTTCCAATAAGAACGAGGGGTGTGGGGGGGGGGGGGGGGGGGAAATGTCCAAAACTAAATCTTTGAGTGTTTACTCCTACAGCCTCCTGTGAGAGAGTAAATTTTAACAAATTGCTTGCACAAAAAAATGCAGAAACAAAACATTTCTATCAATTGTTAGGAGATGACCCATTGCTAGGCCTGTAGGAGGTAAGATGGGTCTCAGGATCAAATTTATTTTTACTATAATATTTTATTGCTTCTTGTTACTAGTGGGGAGGAATGATGATTTTAAAGCACCTTTGAATATGAAGGGGAAGCAGAGGACGACTTCTTCTCAAACACCGTACCATCTTCTTCGTCTTTCAATGTAGGAGAAACCTTTGTATAAATCGTTTCCACAACAAGAGTTTTCTTTGGAGAGTCTTGATATGGGTCGTCTTCATCTTTTGAATCAGGACGAACCTTTGGAATAAGATTATTCTTTATTGGCTAATCCACTTGAGCCTTGAGATTATCACCTTCTTTCTCTATAGCATTCAAGAATTCAAAACTATTTTTAGAATGGTGTTGATGATTGGATGCAACCCTACATGTTTGTTGTTTTTTATTTCCAAGCTTCTTATGTTTCCTTTTAACTAGAATGAATTCTTGTGTATTTTCTCCTTGTTCTACTTTAGGAGGGGATAATGGATTTGGATACTTTCAGAAGCTTAATCGCTTGGACAACTTTTCGCAAAGTGCCTATACTCAAGACATAGATTACACTTGAAATGAACCTATTTGTAATATAGGCCTTGGAGATGACACCCACCATCCAGATTTAGCTAAATTGCCTCAAGGAGGCCTTTTGAGAAGTCCATTTCAACACAAATTCTAGCACATGAAAAATTCTTCCCATGTCCCATATCACTGGAAATAAAACATCCCATTTTATCTCCTATAGCCTTAATAATGTCTTCACCCTAGCAAAGAAGAGGGATAAATGGAAATTTGATCCACATAGGTGTAGTTGGAATTTCCATCATGAGATTAAATTCCATGGACCAATGAGTGAGAAACATACCCTGGCACCCATGAAAGAAGGATTCGACTTATATTATTCTATATTTTCCTGGTTTTCAAAAAGAAATGTGTGTACCCATTTCCACAATAGTAAATGCTCGTGGTTTCATGATTTTCCTAGTTGTCAATAAACCAATCTTCAATAGCTTCATAACTTGGCCATGAGCCAATAAACTTTCTGAATAACCCTCTTTCCTTCAAGAAATTCATATTCCTTTTCGCTGAGGAGGAAACCCCAAGTCCAAAGAAGGTTTTGACTCTTCCTTCTTCTCGGATTCGCTTGGGGAACTCATTGTGCATGCATAGAATTGTATAGAAAATTCAACACCTTCTTGATATCCCTTAAACACTACCCACGATCAATGATTGGCACCCAGATTTATTCAAAGATGCCATGGAGAAGCAACTAATAGATTAGATTTCAAAGTACTAAGAACATGATTGAAAATCCCCTGAAACGCTCACAATGACCACGAACAGGTCTAAGTAGAGTTGAAGGGTGTGTAATCCTACACCAGTGGTGAATAGCAAAGGCAATCTTCTCGAATAGGTGACAACAATGAAAAATTGTAAACTTAGGCACAATTCAAAGCATGAAAATAATTGGCTAGAAACTTCGATAGCACGTGCAAACGAAATCAAGGTTCGATAGTGGCTAGGGAAACCCTAACTACCAAGAGATGGATGAAAAACTCCAGGCCCACATGTTCTCATGTAAGTGGAATGCATCTCATATTTAGAAATAATTTTAACTTTGAAATTAAATGTGGTTTGATACAAAACTTTAATAATTTCTCATTCAATTAGGGGCTCCCAAAAACATCATAAGGAAAACCTATGTTGACAAATAAACCAACCTGCAATGAATAGAGAAGGTATGGTAGTGATATGGATAATCCAGTGCCTAATACTAATATTTTTCTTTTTTAAGCAGGAACCTAGAATATCTCTTATATTAAAAGACAATGAGCTAAACATCAATTTAGAGACATGATTTATATAAGTAGGTTGAAACCAGTGGACATGGTCGGAATGGAGTATGTATCAATGGTCATCTACAAAATCCTAACCTTGAAGTTTTTGAACAAAATGCTACAATATCTACAATATTCCACTTGTACATTCGTCGATATTGACTTAACAATAACCAAAATTTACGAAGAATCAAAATTTTACATTGAACCATGAGGAATTTTTCGCCCGCTTTGATTTGTGAGTCTCTTTATTAATCATTAAGGAAGGGAGACATACCCCTTTTACATTTCCATAAAAGTTCATTTTGATTTAGCATTGAACCCAAATTAGTCATGTGGTCAACCTTGTAGTTGTTTGATTCGAGAACATGGAGACATTTCTTCTTGGGGATAGACTAATATGACTAATAAATTTGCTTGAAAATCAAACTTAACTTTTTACCCGAGGGGAGAAATGTTAAATATAAATGGTGAATTATATTCAAGGAATTGCCAAAAACAATCACCTCCTAATTTCCTAGATTCATAATTTGCCTTAAACCATGAAATAATGCATAGCATTCAACAATGTTGTTGGAAGTGTGACTTAAACCCCAAGTATACCTATGTTATACTTGATTCTTAGAGCAAAAAATTAGCCCCTCTCCCCCCAGTCCCCACTCTTTCCACACCTAATAAGCAAAGGAACATTTGCCCATATTCCTAGACACGATCAGCGACATATATCATCAAAAAGTTATTTTAGAGGGAAAAAAGGAAAAGAAAAGAAGATTTGATAGATCCTTAATTAGAAGATAAGTTCCTCTCTCCATAGATCTTGACCATGTAAGAGTAAGCATAGTAAATAAAAACTAGTTCTTTTTAACTGAATGAGATAATATTTACTATATTATGCTTATTCCTTATTGGTAGAGTTGAATTTAATGAGGGTGTTATTCCTAAAAGAACTCAACCTATAGTTCAAGGACATGATTATCCACTATAGAAACCCATTTTTCATATAGTTCAAGGACATGGTTATCCAATATAGAATTTACTAGATTATGCTTATTCCTTATTGGTAGAGTTGAATTTAATGAGGGTGTTATTCCTAAAAGAACTCAACCTATAGTTCAAGGACATGATTACCCAATATAGAAACCCATTTTTCATATAGTTCAAGGACATGGTTATCCAATATAGAAACCCACTTTTCATATAATTATTATATCACGGGAAATATCCTCATATAATTATCCAATTATGTCAATAGAATCCTGAAAAAGAGGATATGCATGGCATAGGAAATAAATTCATTTGATCAATCTCCTCCCTTTTGAATGATCTGTTTCTTCCTGAAAATACGTTCAATAAGTGACTTATTTGTCTTTATCTCATTCCATTTGATCCTTTAGGTTCCTAGTTGCCTTGCTTTAATTTGATGGTTACAATACTATTGAGCGAAGCATATGTGTGATGAATAGATTCCTATTTAAATTGAATATTAGATATATGTGATTTATATTAACAATATATAAAATTTATATGAACTACATAAATTTTATATTAGATTTTATAACTTTATCTTAAATTTTACATTAAAATATATATGTGAAATAAATATTAGATATAAATGAGCAAGAATAATCACAATAGTTTGTCAGGTTATGTTCATTCATCATTACATATGGAAATTTTCTTCACATTCCATTGATAAGTTATGTTCGTTATCGTTGGAAATAGCAACAAGAAATGCTAAATATAGAAGTTCTAAATTTAGCACTGCTATAAATAACATTTTAGGATACCATCCTATTTAGTTAGTCCCTCAACTAAAATAAATAAGTAAAAATTTGAATTTGATCTTAGCAGTTGTTTGTAAAATAATTAATTATTTCACCATGAGTTAATTAGTTGTAGAAAATCAAATATGAAGTCTATGTGGGGACATGCAACAGTTTCTCCATTAATTGAGGAATTTATCCATCAGTTAAAGAGATAAGGATGAGTTGTAATTAGTTGGATCGGTTAACTGAGTCAAGTCCGGTTAAGTTAATTCAAATAGTTTGTTGAATTAATTGTGAGTTCAGTTAGTTAATGCATGCATGCATGTAACTGCTGCACTTCAGATAACTAAATATTCTCTCATAAATAACTCATGCATGTCAGTTTAGACAGAGACCCAGTTGAGATTAGATGGAGGGGTAGTGTACTCTCAATTGCTAGAATATTCCATTGTGAATATCTCTTGCATGCAGAAGGAATTCTTTGAGGATTACACAATTACTTCTTCAGTTTTTGTGAGTGTGATGAGGCCAATTCACACATGTGGCATCACTGGACCCCAAGAAAAAATGTGCAAGGAAATAGGAGGCTTGGAGGGCTGAGGAAAGGCAGATCTAGTGTCTACTCAGTCTGTGAGTTGTATTTTGTTTGATTGCCCAGAGAGCAGGATAGCTTGAGAGATGTTTTTTTTGTAACTTGAACATATTTCCACTTGTATGATAATACAAAGATTGGGGTTTTAGGTTGAGGCTTTCCCCGAGTTATTTCTTCTGTGTTATGTGTGATTGATTTCTCATTCTCAATTATATGTGTTCTCATTGATCTTGCTCATATTCGATTAAGTTTCCGCAAAGTTTGTTTGTTTGTTTGCTTGTTTTTTTCGTGGAAAAAAGTCGTAATCTCTATTGATTTCAAAGTTTGTTGTAGAAGTAGATCTTGTATTTTTCTTTAGTATATTACATAATCTGTTGATCTACAGTGGGAATTTCTACATGGTATCGGAGCAAAGGTGATCAAAGGCAAGGAACAATATACAAGAAGGGAAAAGTTCGAAGTCTGTGGTACCTAAATATAGAAATCGAGTTCTTATCACATCTCAATTTCACCAATGGCGTTCAACGGTTTAAGACTTGAATATGCTCTTGATGGCAGTTCGAATTATATAGCTAGGAAGGATCGCATGGAAGCAATATTAGAGGATAACGGTCTAAAGGACTTCATTCATCAAGAAGTCCCCAAGCCTATTGATGCTACTAAATTAGCGGAATGGAAGATAGTGTGGCTAGAGCAAGGAGAATCCTTTTGGAGAGAGTTCGAGACCACATAGTCTCGAGTCTCCATGGGAAGGAGACACTGTTTTTGATGTGGAAAACATTGAAAGATCTATATCAAAACAACAACGATCAGAGGAAGCTGGCGTTGAAAGATAAGCTTCAGAAGATCAAGTGTGAAAAGGGCGACATGATCTCTACATATCTGAACAAGCTCACCACCTGCAAGGATGAGCTTGGAACTGTAAGGATCACGACCGCTGATGATGACATGGTGAGTCTTGCACTCCTCGGTCTTCCTAAGAGCTGGCATAACTACCAAGACTCGGTTAATGGAAGAGAAAAATTGCCATATTGGGAACAACTTTGGTCGAATCTGATGCAGGAGGAAATAAGAAGAGCACTAGAGATGGATCCTCATCGAAGCAAGATGATAAGGAAAATCTAGCCTTAATGAGTAAGGCGAGGAAAGGGAAAGGGAAGGCGTCCCATCCCAAATCTGGTTCTTCCCATCGTGGGAAGAAGTTTGACAAATCGAAAGTGTGATGCTTTCATTTTCATGAAGTGGGCCATTATGCTACAAATTGTCCACAAAAGAAATCCAAGAAAGGTTCCTCGAAGGGATCTGATGGTGAGGCACTGGCCTCACAGTTTGAGTTGGATTTCTCACTTATCACATGCATGGTTTCATCTATGGTGGGGTGTGTGTGGTACCTAGACATTGGAGCTTCATTCCACATGTCAGGTGACAAGAATCTTTTCAGTACCTTGGAGGAGAAGGATCTCTAGATGTTGATCGAGATGGGTGATGATGGAAAGTACCATGTTTCAGGTGAAGGTACAATTGTGTTTTATAGGGAGCATGGAGCTCCCCTCACCCTGGATGATGTAAAGTATGTACTAGGTCTGAAGAAGAATCTTGTGTCTGTCACTATGCCAGAAGATAAAGGCTATGATGTAGTCTTTAGTAAAGGAAAGGTATTCGTGAGGCATATTGGTACTAGATAGACCAAGCGAATTGGGATTCGAGTAAAGAATCTCTACAAGCTGGAGGTAGACGACTGTGTTGCATTGAGTTCCAAAGCTGAGATGGTGCAGAGCCAAGATGTTGGTGAGCTATGGCATAGAAGACTGGGCTACTTGCACCATGGAGCCCTGAAGATCATGCAGCAGATTTCTACTGGACTACCCAAGGGAAAAATGGAGCAAACGAATACATGCAAAGGTTGAACCTTGGATAAGTATGCGAAATATTCCTTTCCGGATAGAGATAGTAGAGCTGGAGCAATCCTGGAGCGAGTTCACTCAGATGTTTGTGGACCCTTCTCTACAGCCTCCACTGCTGAACAAAGGTACTATGTTATTTTTATTGATGATTTTTTTTGTAGATGCTGGATCTACTTTATGCAGAAGAAGGATCAGACCTTCTTGATGTTTTGTGAGTTTAAAGCCTTGGCAGAGAAAGAATATGGAAAGAAAATAAAAGCCTTGCGTAGAAACAATGGTGGAGAGTATGTCTCCCAACAGTTTAAAGACTTCTGTGCTGCAGAAGGAATTAAACGGGAACGGACAGCACCTCATAACCCATAGTAGAATCGGGTGGCCAAAAGGAAGAACAGATCGATTGTGGGAGAAATTCAAGTGATGTTACATGACCAAATCCTACCACTGCATTTGTGGGCTGAGGCATGCAATACAACATTATACATAGAAGCCTGCACGGTATACTAGGAATAAAGACACCTATGGAGGCCTTTCTCGGGAAGCGACCAGATGTAAGTCTCTTCTGAATCTTTGGATCATCAGTCTACTATCATGTGACCAAAGATGCCCAGAAGAAGTTGGATCCAACAGTTGAGTTGGGAATACTTGTGGGGTACATGGATACACCCCACAACTATTGGGTGTACCTACCTTCCAGTCAGAGGACAGTGGTACGCAGGGATATGAAGTTCGACGAGCAAAAAGCCATGTGATTATCATTTGAGAGGGAGCTCAAGTTGCATGAAAAGGAGGAACTTTCAATTCCTAAGGAGGAGGAGCCTCAGATTGATGCGGAGCAGCCACATGCAGAGGATCTGGGAATGGAGACATCCACTCATGTTGAGACTTCCAGAGATGGGCAGAAACACTCAAGGGAAGTTGACAGGTTGATGTTGGATGTGCGGGAGAATGTGGGAAAACCATCTTCTCAGTACAGACAGAGGAGGTCGCCTGAGCGGTACACTGGGTACATGGCCCTGGTTGGGGAGTGTGTAGATACCGAACCTTCTTCATTAAAGGAGGAAGTGCAACAACTAGTCTCGGTTGATGCAATGGTAGAGGAGTACGACTCTATCATTCGGAACAGTGTATGAGATATTGTCCCAAGACCTTAGGGTAAGTCAGTGGTGAGTTCCAGATGGCTTTACAAAGTAAAGCAAGCAGCTGATGGCAGTGTTGAGAAACATAAGGCAAGGTTTGTTTCTCGAGGTTTCTCACAGGTCAAGGGGATCGACTACGATGAGACCTTTGCTCCTGTAGCAAGGTACTTATCTATTAGATCGATGTTGGCACTATCAGCTCAGATGGGTTGGAAGATCCATCAGATGGACGTGAAGACAACATTCCTCAATGGGAAGATTGAGGAGGAGGTGTACATTGAGCAGCCAGAGGGTTTCGAGACCTTCGATCGTGAGTCACACGTGTGTTGACTCAAGAGGGCTTTGTATGGGCTGAAGCAAGCACCCCGTGCTTGGTACACCAGGATCGACAACTATTTCACTGGGTTGGGCTTCACCAAGAGTGAAGTGTTGAAATTTGGTATCGGAAGACAGGTGGTTCCCTAAGGCTTTGATCTTTGGCATAGGGAAAAGTGTCCAAAAGAATTTAATTTTTCTCCTAAAGTGACTTTATAATTTTTATAAAGTCAAATCTAATTTAAAAGTGACTTTAAGTGATAAAGTTACTAAAGTCTAATTTTAAAATGACTTTAATAAAGTTAATGTAAAATTAGAAAGGAAAAGTGAATTTGGACATAAATGACTAAGTGGGTCTTTATTAAAGTGGGGTGAATTAAAAAAGAGAAAGTGAGATTTAAATAAGCATTTAATCTCAGCCCTAGATCTCAATCTATTTTAGCCATTGGATTTAGGGAGTCCCTAATAGACACTTAGGGTTAGATTAAAGGAGGGAAAGGAGGAAAATGTCATTCATTCTTTCATGAGCATATTGAGAGAAGGAGAGCAAGAGAGCAAGAGAGATTTCTAGCCAGGGAGGAGAAGGAGGCAACAGCTTGGCACACATTCCAAGGCAGCATTTCAGCAAGTCCGTACAACTGAGTTAGTGCACAGTGAAAGGCAGATATTGGGCACGATTTTCTAGAAAGGTCGTACAATAGTTTTGGTTCAGATTCCAAGGAGGCCGTACAACAAATGCACAGAAATCGAGGAGCATAAATCCATACAACAAGTGGTTGTACCTTGGCACTCATTTCTAGGCAAAAACCCGTACATATGTACTACTATTTTTCTACATAGAAATCGAGGAAAAACGTACAACAACATTTATGGTAGCTTGCACGCTTTTCTAGGCAGTCCGTACAACAACATTTAAGGTTGAAATTTGGGCACAAAAATCGAGGAGGCTGTATAGCATTTATTGATGTTCCATTTTACTGTTTGCAAGTTTTTCCAGTTGGCTGTGAGGCACGGAAAACGAGATAAGTTGTAAAAGTTTGCTTGTTGATTTTTGTTGCTGAATATTTCTCTCACTATAAAAATCATTTTCCAGAAATAAGAAGGAGATTTCAAACTGGTTTTCCCCAAGAGTTGTAGGGGGTTTTTCCAGGGTCACCTTGACCAAAAATCACTGTGTTTAAATGTGTTGAATGACTGTTTGTATGTGTTGATATTTATTTATGCATTTTCAGCATTCTGTAATATTTCCAGAATTTGTGTTTTCAGCAAAATTTATTTTCCAGTTGTTGAATGTATGGATATGGGAAATGGCATTTAACTATTTTGGAGAAATAAGGTGAAACTGAAAACCGGGGTGGGAAATGAGAAATTTTTACATGGTATCAGAGCTTGAGTGCTGAAGTACAGTTTGGGACAGCAAGGAGGAAAATTACAGCCTGCTATTTTTTCACTCAGAAAATTCCAGCAAGCTGATTTTTCACAAACATCAGTTTTATCTTTACTACAATAGTGCTATTTTTCAGTTTTAGGATAGCAGGATGTCATTGGGATTGAGGGTGGAGGATAGGTTGGATGGGCATAACAATTACAACGTTTCGAAGGAGAGAATGTAGAGTATCTTTGAGGAGGCAAAAGTCTGGGACATTATGGTGCATACCACACAGAACCCTGTTGTTGTACCTATTGATGCTACTCATTTGGCTGATTATAATAAAAAGAACAACAAGGGTAAGAGACTGATTCTAGATGGAGTCAAAGACCATTGCATTCCTCATGTGAGAGGAAAGAGAAATGCCCATGAGATGTTGACAACATTGTCCAATCTCTACCAGAGTACCAGTGAGAACTGGAAAATGGTCCTAAAGGAGAAGCTGAAGACCATTAAGATGGGTAATGATAGCGCAGCTCGATATCTCACAAAGATTACTAATGTGAGAGATGAGTTGACAGCAGTTGGAGAGGTCATTCCACCCACTAAGTTGGTGCAGATTCCAGTGAATGGCCTCCCCCATTCATGGATGAACTTTGCTGATAGGGTTTATGCACATGAGACCCTTCCCACATGGGAGAGGTTTTGGGATGATTGCATTCAGACAGAGATCATGAAAGGTCAACTTGGGGCAGCCAAGCCAGTTGAGCAGGATGAGGATGTAGCATTATTGGCAGGAGGCAAGAAAGGCAAAGGGAAGAATGAGGCTTCCACAAGCAATGGTGGGGACAAAGGCAAAGGTAAAGGTAAACAAGGTAACACACAGAAGGACTATTCCAAGGTGAAGTGTTGGAATTGTCAAAAGATGGGACACTATGCAGTTGTGTGTCCGGAGAAGAAGAAGAAGAAGGGGAAGAACCAGAGCGTGGCAACTTCAGTAGAGGTTGAGGACTTTGTAGATCGTTTTGACTGGGAGTTTGGGTTCACTGCGTGTGAGTCCTCTAGTGCAGGATCACCTGCCACACAGGTTCAGAGGGAGCATGCTTTTCCCTTGATTAGCAGAGCATCTTCGGGTATCTGGTATGTGGACAATGGGGCTTCACGTCATATGACAGGAGTCCGTGAGTACTTCTCAGAGCTTTCAGAGAGTGGCACTGATATGGAGGTAGTACTCGGTGATGGCAGAGTTGTTAGAGCAGTCGGTGTGGGGACACTGACATTTCAGAGGGAGTCCAAACCTCCCTTGAAGGTGTCAAATGTTCTTTATGCGCCAAGGATGAGGAAGAACCTCATATCCATCTTAGCTTTGGAGGACAGAGGATATGAGGTACTGTTAAGGGGAGGACAGGTGTTGATGTATCCCAGGGGCACTCCAGCTGATTCAGCTAGAGTGATAGGTGTACGCCATGCAAAGGTGTACAAGTTTGTATTCCAGCCCCTTTTGGCATTGAGAAGTAGTACCGACAGTAGAGCTAGAACTTCTGAGCTGTGTGAGATTTGGCACCGCAGGATGGGGCATATATATCATGGAGCCTTGAGGACCTTGCGGGAGATCACTACAGGTGTGCTAAATTTCAGTACTGATCACTTTGATACTTACAGAGGATGTGCGATGGGCAAGTTTGCCAAATCCCCCTTTCTCAGCAATGACAGCAGAGCGACTGGGATACTTGATTTGATTCATTCTGATGTGAGCGATCGGATGTCTCATGTTTCCTTGAGTGGATATGAGTACTATGTTTTATTCATTGATGATCACTCCAGGAGGACTTGGATTTATTTCTTAAAGACCAAGAGCGAGGTCTTCAAGCGGTTTCAGGAGTTTAGAGCTCTTGTGGAGACATAGACAGGTCGGAAGATCAAGTCCTTGAAGTCGGACAATGGGGGAGAGTACACCCTTGGAGAGTTTGTTGACTATTGTGAAGAGGCAGGCATTAGGAGGGAGTTCACTATTCCTTACAACCCCCAGTAGAACGGGGTTGCGGAGGGAAGAATAAATCCATCAGAGGGGCTGCCAAAGCCATGTTACATGATCAGGGGTTGCCATTGTTCTTGTGGGCAGAGGCCTGCAACACAACTATTTATTTGCAGAACAAGAGTCTGCATCGTGCCTTGGGGCACATGACTCCGGAGGAGGCTTTTTCTGGGAAGAAGCTTGATATTGGTCATCTTCATATCTTTGGGTGCATTACATACTCCTA
>APFE031237314.1:111158-157909 GCA_000404065.3 Pinus taeda
GAGACTATGTTCAGAAGAGAGCTATGAAGCTTGAGTACATTCCCACTGATGAGCAGGTTGCAGATATTCTTACCAAAGCCTTACCATGGAGCAAGCATGTCTACCTCAGAGACAAGATGGGTGTGGTGAGGAACACCTTCCTCGGTAAGAGGGAGTGTTGAAATTTGGTACCGGAGGACAGGTGGTTCCCTAAGGCTTTGATCTTTGGCCTAGGGAAAGTGTCCAAAGAATTTAATTTTTCTCCTAAAATGACTTTATAATTTTTAAAAAGTCAAATCTAATTTAAAAGTGACCTTAAGTGGTAAAGTTACTAAAGTCTAATTTTAAAGTGACTTTAATAAAGTCAATGTAAAATTAGAAAGGAAAAGTGACTTTGGACATAAATGACTAAGTGGGTCTTTATTAAAGTGGGGTGAATTAAAAAATAGAAAGTGAGATTTAAATGAGCATTTAATCTCAACCCTATATCTCAATCTATTTTAGCCATTGGATTTAGGGATTCCCCAAAAGTCACTTAGGGTTAGATTAAAGGAGGGAAAGGAGGAAAAGTTCATTCATTCTTTCATGAGCAGATTGAGAGAAGGTGAGTAAGAGAGCAAGGGAGATTTTTGGACAGGGAGGAGGAGCCAGCAGCTTGGCACACATTCCAAGGCATCATTTCAGCAAGTCCGTACAACTGAGTTAGCGCATAGTGAAAGGCAGATATTGGGCACAATTTTCTAGAAAGGTCGTACAACAGTTTTGGTTCAAATTCCAAGGAGGTTGTACAGTAAGTGCACAGAAATCGAGGAGTAGAAATCCGTACAGCAAGTGGCTGTACCTTGGCACGCATTTCTAGGCAGAAATCTGTACAGTTGTACTGCTGTTTTTCTGCACATAAATCGAGGAAAACCGTATAGTAGCATTTATGGTAGCTTGCACACTTTTCTAGGCAGTCTGTACAGTAGCATTTAAGGCTGAAATTTGGGCACAAAAATCGAGGAGGCCGTACAACATTTATTGTTGTTATGTTTTGCTGTTTGCAAGTTTTTCTAGTTGGCTGTGAGACATGAAAAATGAGATAAGTTGTAAAAGTTTGCTTGCTGATTTTTTTTGCTGAATATTTCTCTCACTGTAAAAAGCATTTTCCAGAAATAAGAAGGAGCTTTCGAACTGGTTTTCCCCAAGAGTTGTAGGGGGTTTTTCCAGGGTCACCTTGACCAAAAATCACTTTGTTTAAATGTGTTGAATGGCTGTTTGTATGTGCTGATATTTATTTCTGCATTTTCAGCATTCTGTAATATTTCTAGAATTTATGTTTTCAGCAAAATTTATTTTCCAGTTGTTGAATGTATGGATATGGGAAAGGGAATTTAACTATTTTGGAGAAATAAGGTGAAACTAAAAACCAGGGTGGGAAATGAGAAATTTTTACATGAAGCAGATGCGAATCTTTACCACAACATGGTAGAAAGTAAACCATTGATCATTGTTCTTTATGTCAATGATCTGATTTTGACAAGTGATGATCAACTGATACAATCATGAAAGGAGGACCTTGCAAGAGAGTTTAAAATGAAAGACATGGGTCTTATGCACTACTTTCTAGGCAGGAGGTGTGGTAGAAAGATAGTGAAGTATTTGTGTCTCAAAGCAAGTATGCCGATGAGATACTCAGGCGCTTTCACATGGAGAAGTGCAAGCCCATGCAGACTCCTCTAGCTAGGAACTAGAGGAAGGAGGATGCTACTTTAGGTGAGGTAGTAGCTGCTACTGTTTATCGGCAGCTGGTGGTTTCACTTATGTATCTGGTGAACACACGACCCGACTTATGCTTTGCGGTGAACCAGCTGAGTCAAGCTATGGTTCAGCCTACCATGTTGTTTTGGAAGGTAGTGAAGCATGTGCTTAGATACCTCATAGGCACATCTTAGTTCAGATTGTTGTACAGACGGATAGAGGGAGTGAAGCTTCAGTGCTTCACAGATGCGGATCGGGCAGGGAGTCCATTAGACCGGAAGAGAACTTTTGGAGGAATCTTCAACCTTGGTTCAACTGTAGTTTCCTCGCATAGCAGGAAATAAAGGTCAGTTGCACTTAGCTCAGCAGAGGCTAAATACATGGCCGCTAGTCAAGCTGCATGTCAGGCCATTTAGATGTGGAAGATTATAGTGGGATTGTTTGGTCAGAGGATGGATCCAACTGTGATCTACTGCGATAACCAGAGTTGTATCAAACTCTATGAGAATCTAGTTTTTCATGACAGGTCCAAGCACATTGATATCCGGTATCACCATCTTCAAGATTGTGTGGTCAAGAGGATCATGTTGTTGCTGTATGTTTCGACCGAGGAACAGGATGTAGATATTTTGACTAAGGCATTGTCAAAATGCAAGTTCAAGTTCCACAGATATAGGATTGGGGTTACTGATAATCCATTTCTTGTTGAGAGTGAGTGTTGAAAATAGAAACAAGAAATGCTAAATATAGAAGTGCTAAATGTAGTACTGTTATAAATAGAATTTTAGGATACTTTCCTATTTTAGTTAGTCCCTGAACTAAAATAAAGAAGTAAAAATTTGAATTTGATCTTAGCAGTTGTTTGTAAAATAATTAATTAATTCACCATGAGTTAATTAGTTGTAGAAAATCAAACATGAAGTCTATGTGGAGACATGCAACAATTTCTCCATTAATTAAGGAATTTATCGATCAGTTAAAGAGATAAGGATGAGTTGTAATATTGAGTTGTAATTAGTTGGCTTAGTTAACTAAGTCAAGTCCAATTAGATTAATTCAAACAATTTGTTGAATTAATTGTGAGTTCAGTTAGTTAATGCATGCATGCATGTAAGTGTTGCACTTCAGATAACTGAATATTCTCTCATAAATAACTCATGCATGTCAGTTCAGACAGAGACCCAATTGAGATCAGATGGAGGGGTAGTGTACTATCAGTTGCTAGAATATTCAATTGTGAATATCTCTTGCATGCAGAAGGAATTCTTTCCTTGAGGATTACGTAGTTACTTCTTCAGTTTTTGTGAGTGTGATGAGGCCAATTCACACATGTGGCATCACTGGAGCCCAAGAAAAACTACGCAAGGAAATAGGAGGCTTGGAGGGCTGAGGAAAGGCATATCTAGCGCCTACTTAGTCTGTGAGTTGTATTTTGTTTAATTGCAGAGAGAGCAGGATAGCTTGAGAGCCGATTCTTTTTGTAACTTAAACATATTTCCACTTGTATGATAATATAGAGATTGGGGTTTTAGGCTGAGGCTTTCCCCGAGTTATTTCTTCTGCGTTATGAGGGATTGATTTCTCATTCTCAGTTATATGTGTTCTCATTGATCTTGCTCATATTCGTTTAAGCTTCCGCAAAGTTTGTTGTAGAAGTAGATCTTGTATTTTGCTTTAGTATATTACATTATCTATTGGTCTATAGTGGGAATTTTTACAGTTACCCTATGACATCATATTATATGTGTCACATTGTAACATTAGGTTTTGTTCATCTCATTACAATGTTGGGCAATGTTTGCCACATTATGATGTCTTATTGTGTATCTCACATTACAACATCGAGGAATGTTCATCACATTACATTGATATGGTATGTTTATCACATTATAGCATTGGGTTATGTTCATCACAATATGATGACATGATATGGTCACGTTGATGCGGCATTAGGTTTTGTTGGATTTCATAACAATATGATGTTGGTGAAGGGTAATGCTTGAATGTAATGATACAATTTATTTTCCACATTATGACATCAAGTTATGTTGGATTTTATCACATTTTGATGTTTGTGAAGGGATATATTCAAATCCCATGTCGCGGTATGTTTTTAACAAATTGTTACATTGGTTTATGTCACAATGTGATGTTGGTGAAGGATTATGTTCAAATGTGATGTTGGGATACGTTTGTTAGCTTGTGAATTTGTCGTTATGTTGATAACATTGTAGTATTGGGATATGTCCATTATAAAGTGATGTCAAGATTGTTTAGGCGATGGGTTATTTTCATCACATTGGGACATTGTGAAGGGTTATGCTGGTTTGTAACATTTATCTTCATTGACTTATGTTGAATCACTATGGTTATTAATCATTATTTTTTAATCACATCTTCCTCAAGGGTTTTGTTAGTTTGTAAGGTTTCTTAAGGGTTTTGTTAGTTTGTAAAGTTCCTCATAGATTTTTTTTTCATATAGTGATGTATATCTTGGTTAATTTATGTTAACCATGGTAGTTTAGTTGGAAATGATTTATTATGGACATGGTTGACTATGCTTGAATACCCTACATCAGAATATTATGTCAAATTCATGTGTTCTTCAATGATTGTCACACTTTGTCATTCATGAAATTCATACAATGAAGAATAAAATGTCATGTGTTTAATAAATATTGTATATGGTCAATATTATTTCATAATCACATAAAAGATCATTCACACACACACACATATATAAACTTTATTAGATATATGTGAATTTTATATTATTATAATAATAAGGTCGCAATCAAACGAAACATCAAATTGGTGAGACACACTTATTTAGGGGACAATGGAATCACTTTGTATGATGATTTGATTGCTAAAGTCCATGGAGATGTACATCAAGTAAGGGTAGATCGAGTGGTCGATGTGTGTTGTTAACTCCCTCACCACCCATGTTCGATTCCCCAAAATGACATGCTTAACCTGTATTGATTAGGCTCAAGGAGTAGGCGTCCCTAGGGAGTTTTCATGGACATCTCGGCTCTTGGTTAGTCATTGGGTCAATATTGTAAAAAAAAAAGTTTATAAAGATGTACATACTCTACCCAATAAAGATTTGAACCTTTGGCTTCTTAAAAACAAAACACATGTAAATACTCTATCCCACTATGGGATTTGAACCTCTAACCTATTAAAAAGAAAAATATATTCTTAACTATTAAGCAATATATGTGAAAATTATATAAAACCATATTAGATTATACTTTATTTAAATTCTATGTTAAACTATATTTTATTAAATTATATTATTAAGTTATATATAAAATATATATATTATACATATTAAACTATATTAAATTAGATATATTTAAACGAACAATTATACTATATTATATTGGACTATAATAATATTCATAGTAGACGTATATATACAATCGTTTGTGTGTGTAGTGCAGGGTCGAATACACTGCAAGCGATATTGCATGATTTGCAAAGGCGCATTAAGTAAAAATGATTTTATTTGCCCCATATATAATGTTGAAAGATATTTAAAGTGAAATGCTAACTAATTGACATTGGAAAGATATTTAAAGATATATATAATTTCTAGAGCTAAAATCAAAAACACTAATTTGATATACCTCTAACAAAATACTAAAATTAGAGAATAACTGTTATCGGAAACCACCATTTAAATTCAATTAAAATGATTGGATTATAAAATCTACAATCTAAATTAACTTACAAATTTATACTATTTTTTTCTAAAAATTCATTAAAATCTATTTACAATGTATTATGAATGATAAGTGGTGTTATTTTAATTTCATATATAATCCAAATTAAAATACAAAATAATGAAATTTTGTAATGAAGATTAAGCTTTGGATGAACAAAAACAGTAAAAGACTTTTCAAAAGGCAATTTTGTATACATTTCCTCCAATGAAAACACTGAAATTATCTTAAATCCTATGCAAAGAGATGATCCAAGAAGATCAATAAGACCCTTGGTCTCATTGTAGCTCCATCTACTACCATTAGTGCTGCAGGAACCCAGCGTTATATTGTTCTCTGTTGTAGATTCAGGGAAAAGCTCAGTTGCAAGATGGTAGGTTATTTGATACAAAGTGTCTGATGAGAAGTAAGGATCTGGAATATGCAATATAAATTACAAAATCGAGAATTTTATGTTGTAAAGAAATGAATTTAATTAAGAAACAACTGATATTATTTTGAATTAAGAAGAGGCTAAATCATTCGTTTTACTTTCAGTTCTACATAACCATAAGAGGTTTGGAAAAGGAAAACGGAGAGGAAGTTTGGAAAAAGGAAACACGGAGAGGTGATTTGGAATTGGTAAGAACCTACACTATTGATTTCACGTTCATTCTTACCCAGCAATCTTACTTTGGAAGAAGGAAAGAAGAACATATAAAGGAGGATAAATTTAATCATTTTATATAATAAATTAATTTAAATATGAAGATTCATCAATGATAAAACTGAAATTCATCTTGACAACATTACAGGTGGGAATCCAAAAGAGTTAAACAATTTCTGACTCTGCTCCTCTCTATATAATTCTCATAAGTCTGACCTTGATCTATTGGAATAGATTTTATAATTCTCATGAGCTCGACTTTAAACTATAAATAAAAAGCAATTCAAACATAAAGAATCATCAAAGGTAAAATTGAAATATAAAGATTCATCAAAGATGATATTGAAATTTCTCTTCGACAACATTACAGGTGAAAATGTAGAAGAATTAAACAATTTCTAAATCCACTCTTCTTCTATATAATTCTCATGAGACCGAGAGCCCCAAGGGTTACCCCAACTGGTCAAGTCGTGCCTCGCTAAAACAGGAGGTCACAGGGTCGATTCTACCCGAAAGCCCTTGGGGTTAGGTCTGTGATGGCCGAGGGGTGTGATCCTAGAGATCAACCCTAGTTATTTCGTGGACGTAGCCTGCACCCCCTGACCACGGATGTACGTGAACCACCCCGAAAAAAAAATAAAAATAAAAATAAAAATAAATAAATAAATAAATTCTCATGAGACCGACTTTAATATATAGGAATAGATTATATAATTCTTATGAGCTTGGATTTAAACTATAAATGAATAAAAACTCAAACATGAAGATTCATCAAAGATTATATTGAAATTTCTCTTCATAACATGACAAGTGGGAATCCAAAAGAATCCAACATTTTCAAACTCCGCTCCTACAACTTCTAACTCTATATAATCATCATGAGCCTGACCTTAATCTATTGGAATATATTTTATCATTCTCATCAACCCAAGAAGTTGATGAGAATGCCTAACAAAATCACTAGAATCCTAACAAATGCCTAACAAAATCACTAGAATCCTAGGTTTAGAGAGCGACATAGAGTGAATCTGATACCATTTCTGAGCACCTCCATCTGATGCAATAGGCAGGGTCCAAGCAATAGAGCAAATGGAGGTCACAATAATCTCTAATATGAGGAAGAGTGTCAGTATTTGAAGATCACCTATGAAGAACAACATTGGGCATACATGGTGTTACCTACATTAGATTTGACGTGGGCCTTGGTTAGAAATTGATGGGGATGAATCTGATCACGTGGAATATAATTTAGTAGTGTTATTTCAGTGAGCACAAAGCTAGGGAAGGCATCTACCTTGAACTAGAAAGTTAGTTCAATCTAGATGAATACAATTGTCAACCTTAGTAGCAAGCTTGTATTCTTCTACTGCATTGCATTCTCCGCTCCCATTCTTGTAGTTTTCCAGGGCAGAAAAAGGTAGGTACTCATGCCTTTCCTAATTATGGCCCCTTTGAACTCTTTAGGTTATGGCTTGAAAATCATGATCAGCTGATTTGTCCACTTATCATCGTTGGTTGAACATAATGGAATGTGGATGCAAGTACACACTTCATGGATGGTATTGTAGCGGCTACAACCACCCTCCAAAATTTTTCCTTCGCTTCATTTTGGAGCCTCCCTCCTCGAAATCATAGAAACTATCCTGCAATGATCAAGTACTTGTGTTTATTTGCTTTTATCTGTCACTTAATAGCTTGTGTTCACTTGCTTGTTCCATCGACTAACCATAAGTTGACCCAGCACTTGGTTCACATCCGGTCATTGGGTTGTTAGGAAAAACTATGCAATCCGGGAGGGCAGTCTGTCTTCCCCTCAGGAATTGCAAAGAGCAACCCAACAACTACCCTACACTCAAAAATTCCGCAAAGCAAGCCAACTAGCCTTGCTCTGGAAAATTGCCAGTCGGCAATGCTCTCCAAAAATGCACAGAGTAGGTCAGCATCACTGCTCTGGAAAATTCTGCAGAGTAGGCCAACATCACTGCTCTAGAAAATTGCACAGAGCTGGCCAGCCAGCTAGGGCCACTCAGCCTAGAAACAACGCGAACGATTTTCCCTCAATGACTCTCCATTGCATGTGTCAGTAGGCTGCCTGATCCCCTCCAGAACTATGCAATCCTTCCTTGCATGTTAGGCAACTTTTCCTGAAAAAACAAATAGTGAAAAAGTGAAAAAGCATCCCTATATTTTAGGGATCTATTTTTAGTAGCAGGAGTTACATGCAAAGTCGGTTTTAGAATCACCCCACAAAGTGTCACTTTTCCTATATTTGTGGCATGCGTGTCATAAACCCTAAGTTCACTAAATATATTTAAATGACGCCTTAGATCTCATTCTTCATATTTGATCTTGGAGCTCTAGCATTCTTGAGGCATCTAGGAACCTTCGGCACAGTCGGCACATATTTTTCAGGCAAGTTTTCTTTTTCATGTATTTTGTCGCTTTTTTTATCGCTTTTTATTTCTTAGCTTGTATGAGTGTTGTTTTCCTTGTTTTATTGAATCACTGTTGGCTTTTAATGTATTTCAAAGTGTTGTTTCGAGTTTTGCATTTCATTTCCTTAGTGTCGCATGCATAACATTGTTTCTGCACTAACAGTCGTCATTGCGGAGACTCTCTTCATGAGCTTCATGGTTTTTCTGTTTGAATGATTTCTACACTTACCTAAATTGCATACATGTCTATTTCACTCAAATATGCACCATCTTTGTACACACATTTAGTCCTTCAAATTTTTAGGTTTCCCTTGGGTAGATCTAGTTTGTCTTGGCCCAGATCTTGTTTCTCCCAGCATGCACTACGCATTACTGGTAGTCAAGGCTTTGCCTTGCCTCCAGGAATTGCACATAGGTTGCCCACGTTGGCTCCTAGTTATGATCTGCAAAATCTTGGGAGGCAGTGCCCAGTCTTGCCCACTGTAACTGCACAATGCGCAGTTCCAACTAGCAACCTTACATGACTGATCTACGCATTGCGTAGTTTCAGTCAGCAATCAGCCTCTATGGACTGCGCATTGTGTAGTTCTAGTCAGTAGTGAGCCTCACTGGTAACTGAGATTGTGCAATGCGCAGTTCCATCTGACAGTCTCCCAGCCTCTGAGAGTCAATGTTGCGTAATCTTGCCCAGTAGTCACCAGTTTGATGTTCAATTGATTCTCAATTTACTTTATGTGTTTTAGCTGACATTATCTTGTCGTGAGTGTCTTTTTTGTCCAAGTACCACAGGTTTTTTATCTGCTTCTCAGCAGTACATGTATCATGGCCTCCAAGAGAGTTGGATCAAAATACACAGTTGAAAATAGTACTGGAGATGTGGTTGAGCAGGGGTCTATGAGCTTGCCCGTGTACACATACACACACATGTTCATTGAGAAAGACATCAAGATCACATGGCAAGACATCAACATTATTTTCGTAAGCAACTTTGAGGAGAATTTGGAGGACCAACAAGTCTATGTCAGTATTCATAAGTCAGGATTATACAAGGTTGAATGCAGGTACCCCACCTTCCCGTGCACAGACATGATCCACTGGATTGTCTCACACACTGATCCTGAGACGATGATACTAAGCAGTGTCAATGGAGTAGAGCTTGCTTCCTTCAGGATGGAAGGTTATCAACAGATGTACCATTTTCCCCAACTGATGTACATGATGGATGCACTATTCTACACTCCCAACAACGAAGTGAACACAAGAGACATCCTGAAGCATTAGGTAAGGGATCCATCAAAGTTCAAGACAACGTCCAACTAGATATACAAGACGAAGACACTCAGGAAGGCTTACCAATTCCTGGCCATCTTCGCATGTCACTTGTATGGCCAAGGGAGTATGGAGACCTTCTCGAAGAGTTGGGTTGCTATGTTGGATCAACTGGAAAGTGAAGGAAAACCTTTCAACTGGTTGAACATGTTGGCTCTCTAGCTAAAAGTGAATGTATCTAATGCCCGAGTCTGCCTAAGGATCAACAAGAAATATTCTTCATGTCTTCCTACTTGGTCAATGCATATGTGCCTGTCAATAGTTCCTTGGCATGGATTGGGCATGTACACCTTAAGAGAATGTTGTGAATGTATATTGTAAGTTGCTCTCAAAATGCAGCTACCAAGGAGTTGTGGCTAGACTATCTGACCACTTCATCGCCCCTCTATACATGATGATCTTTGAATGAGATCTACCTTGCATATCCCAGGAAGCAATGGAGGTGTTGTTGAACATTGCAGATTGGTATTCCTCAGCTGATGGCACCTCCATCATGATGTACAACATGGATAAAGCTCTTCATGTTTTGCCGAAATTTGCTATGAACAAGCTGGTCATGTGGGAGGTTGCATACCACATCTTGACGGGGTTAACAGCTGGACTACACAGGAAGAAGAAGGCACTATGGCCTATGCTTCCTTTGCAAATTGGGTTGTACGTGATCCAAAATTTGAAAGAAGAGAATGTTGAGGTCAAGGACTTCAAGAAGTTTAAATTCGGCACCAAGAGTTTCAATATGTACAACCCACATGGATTATGCAAGGACCATTGTGCAAGAGTGTACCATTCTTGGATTCATGGGGTGTGTCATTGACCAGAGGAAGACCCATGGAGATATTGTTATAATTCCTCCAGGCCCAATGAACTGGTTAGCATGGCAGTAGAGTGACTAGCAACACCTCAGGGAGCAACAACAACAACAGTAGCAAGCAACAAACTTGCACAAGACAAAGGCAAGAGGAAGATTGTCGAAAGCACGGAGATGGAGAAAATATACAAGTTTAAGGAAGACCCACTTGTGGAAAGAGTAGCTTTGGATATAGATGCAAAGAAGCGATAGGAGAGTAGCACAAAGAAAGAGGGAGAAGCAAAGGTTTGAAGAAGTAGAGAGAAAGTTGCAGGAAGTAGAGCATAAGCTCAAAGAAGAACAAGAGTTGTGCACAAGAGAGAAGCAAGCACAATAGGAATAGGAACAGGAACATGAACATGAGGAAGTGCAAGGAACACAGACAATTCAAACTGCAACGATATGAGTTGAAGACTTAGAACCAACAACATATGGGGGACAGGGTGAGCAGCTGCAGGAGCAGGAACTTGCTTCATAAGATGAATCAATAGTAGAATAGATGGACATGGAGATGGATAAGTGGGAACAGGATCAAGACACCGATCTCATGTCGAAAGTAACTGAGGTCACCCCACAGGCTTCACCATCTCCATCAACAAAGCATGTCCCAAGTGAGCAAGGCGATAATGTTTTCCTTGAGGATAATTTGGGAACATATGTGTACAACATAGCCTTTAATGTGTCACAACACAGAGTTGTACAAGCATGTAGAGTGCACACCCCATATCAACATGCATCACCTGCATACTTTGAAGAACAAGTGATTGTGTCAGATGTACGGAGGCATCCAACTACCTTGGTTGATGCTACAAAGGCTTATGTTGAAACCATGAGATCAAGTGTTAAGTTCTTGATAGCATAAAACGAGTGCATGGATAAGGAATTGCAAGCAGCCAAGTAGATAGAGGAACAATAAGAAGGATCCTCTAGAGCAGAGATGAAGAAAGCCATACTTGCTGAAGTATCAGCTCTTGAGACAGCCACGCGGAGACTGTATGACCAGTTCGTCACCATGCACAAGGCAGTTGTCCATCTACATAGTCATCATCAGTGTTACACCAAGATAGCGCGAACACTCACAGATATAAATGTCGTTTTTTATCATGTACACACATGGACAAGGAGGTACAAGGGAGTCTCGCTTCACTTGCACAAGATGATGAAGCTGCAAGTAGAGTTGGACAAAGCACACATCTGGAACTATGAGGAACTATCGCCACTCATCACTAATGTTGAGGCTTCGTATGCATGGTTGTTCTGGAATTTGGATGTCATGGTGAGAAAGTATGGCACCCTGTCAATTGGAATGCTCACTGTAGCCAAGGAGAAGAACCAAGTCTTACTTGAGAATGACATGTACTTTGATCAGTTGATGCTCATGGCCACCAGCGCATATTTGTAAGTCAGCGCATAGAACATGCATATGTATATCGTTAGTCCAACCTTGCTCAAGAATAAGTTGCACATTTTATAGGACGATTTGTAAAGAGGTTCCAAATCAATATACTTAGAAGCAATGGAGGAAAGAGTTCATTTCCAGAAAGACATCATCAAAGAGTATGCGGACATCACTTTTCTCTACCAAGCATGGCATTAGTTCGTCACTGAGGATCACGGTGAGGAGGTTGATGAACTGGTTTTTCCATAGCCATCTGAGTCTTAGTGTTGTCTTCTTTGGCTGACTCAAGCCCATTTTCATCCCACATGGGTATATGTGCAAAATATATTTTTGTAAACATGATGTATAGTGAATTACCAAGTGTCATTAGTGGAATGCAAACAATCATATGTAATTTAAAGAGTATATAATGAATTTGAAGAGTCATGAGGGTAGTCCAAGAGTCACAAAGGGGAATGTCAAGGGTCACCCCGCCCTTTGTTATAAATAGAACCTCATAACTCATAGAACAGGATTTTGGGAGCCAATTTTTTGCTAGGCATTTCTTAGAGAGGGCTTGGAGAGTATTGTGACGAGCCTTGGCTTCTCCATAGTGCAGAGTGAGTACATCTCTTTGGAGGAGCAGGCGGTGTTGATTGTAACGTTCCACTATTGGGGCTAGTGGCTGTCATGGTATATATGGATGGAACTTTCACTTTATATGATATAACAAAGCCGACACATTTTCATGCATATGTTGTTATTGTAGTTGGACTATTCTGGTTTCTTTAACAATGTATGTTATTTAACTTACGCATTCATGTATGAACTACTATGTATATGATTGTATGAATCTTTTTGGGATCGTGTTATTGTTAATCAAGAGGATCTTGTTAGTCCAGTGTATCCAGAGAGTTCATTTCATCTTTAGCTTCGTCAACTCACCAGTATGGACTTCAGTTTTATTCATGGTGGATGTTGTCCAAATTGTTTATATGGGTTTGATGGTTAAATGTCATAATGTGACAAATTATTTGTAATGGGTTTTGTTCTAAGGTTTAAAAACCTAAATCTAAAGGTTAAATCCTAAAAACCTAAGCTAAAGGTCTAAAACCTAAGTGCTAGCACTAAAATGTAGCAAATAAATCCTAAACCTATTGTATAAACCTAATACATAATACTAAACCGAATGTAAAACCCACTTTCGCACTATGGAATAACACAAATACAAACAATAACATAACCTATACAGAGTAACCGCGCAAAACCGCAACAGAATCGTCGACCATGTGAATGGTTTCAAAGAGTGCAACTGCATGGGTAAGGAAGATCGACAAGCAAAATGAACAGTTCAGAGTTGACAGGAACTGCCGGGAGGTAAGTCGCAACTGTCAGAGGTATGCGTAGTCACATGCACCATCACCACCGCCAACTAACCTGCAAGGTGGAAGTTAGTGGTAAGACTGCCCTATTAACCTCTCCGCGCATTTTCCTAACGGTTAGCGGGTTTAGAGATAACCCAAAGTCTGTTTATGGGTTTTTGTTGAAGTTTATGCTAATTTTTAATGCAACCACCATGTAACCTAATACAAAGGTGTCCTCTAGTAATAAGACCGAGACACTAAACCTTTAATGCAACACATTCTGCCAAGATTAGCCATCAGGGCCTCGAATGAACCTAAGGAGTCATAATTTAGCCTTTGTTCATGAAGAAAGGAGAGTGATTTTGAGACTTGTATGCAGATGCTAAGCTAAAGAGGTAGTTGTTGTTTTCAGTGTATCTTGGCCGTCTAGAGGCAGAATTAGGAATCGAGATAGGTATTAGAAAGCTAGGAGAGAGATATTTCTATTGATAGAGACCAAAAGTGCCTATGTGCACATTCTGTGTGGTGTTTTTCTATGTGAAATATCTCTTTCGACCAATCCTAATAAAGCGGACCTGGAGACGTAGTCCATCAAGGACGAACTACGTAATCAATGTTTGTTTTCTTATATCTCTATTTTTGTTGCAAATTCATTCTTAATTATGTTTCTTAAGTTCTTGATTAAGTCTTGAATCCACTGCTTTCCTTTAGTCTTCCACATTCAACATATAAAGTTAACGATCAATCCATTGTTGGAAATTAATCAATTCTACTTCAGTTTTAGTTTATGATCAATATTAGATGATATTGGTCTAACCTGTTACCCTGGATTGTGGACTATTATGCTTCCAACTCGTGATGTCATTGTGCTTGTGTGTTCCTTTCAGGTTTTGTACTATTACAGGCTTCTAAGGGACATACTTCATTTTCCCCTTCATGTGTTAGAACTTCCACATGTATCACTCTTGACTCACTGCAAGGTCACACACTTGCATCTGAAAAAGATATCACACTTATCTCTACGTGTTATCGCAGTCAAGGCATAACTTCACTATCCACTGTTAGGACTCCTACTTCAAACGATATGAGGTCTAGTTGGGACTTCTTACCTAGGAGATCCCTTGACATGTTGGTGGGTCTTGCACCATCAACAGATGGATTTAAGATCTAGTATTTCAGAGACTGCAGTAGGAGACTCTACCTGGGCACCACCCTCTCTCAATCTCTATATTCCATGTTCATCTATCTCCTCCACATGCAACAGGCCCTCGTTGCATCCATGTCATCCATTGGAGTATGTATAGGGAATGAGACACTCTTTTCATTGTTCCAAGTATCCAACGAGAAAGCGTTGTTGTCATTTATTCCATTGTCTTGAACATAATGCATTGACAATGATTCCTTTGGCAGAGATCTACACAGACTTCTTCTATAGATTGTAAAGGGTGGCATTGGAGAAAGGCAGAGTTCACCTCAGAAAAAAGGGAGTTGTACTTCCTAAAACTTTGCATCGTATAACTAGGTGTCTTCTTTGACAACATTAGGGCATGACATGTTTGTGGTTCTTCACTCTCAGTGATTTTTCCTTCCACCCCTATAAATATGTTCTTCAATTTCTCATTTACTGGGCCCACTATATCAAAAGCGAGACGAGACATTATCCAAATCTTCCCTCCTAAAATAACTCTCACAAAAGTTTCTAAGTTGCCAATGCATGCGATTAATATGTCTGGGAAGTTAGCAGAACTTTTAAAAGCTTCATCCAACTATCCAAATGTACCCAGAGAGCCCAATTGAATATTTTTGTGTAGTTGTACACCATAAAACTCATTTTCACTACCATAAACTGCATGAAGAATTCAAACAAACTCTCCTGGAACTTTGGTGTAAAAGACCTAGGCGTAAAAATGGTAAAGACAGATGTCAAGTGGACAGCAGAAGTGTGGCGTGAAAATTTGTGCACAGATATCGGATATACATGAGAAGTGTAGATGAAAACCAGAGATTCCGTGATTCGAAAGAAAGTCCTATTAGCCTAGTTATTATAAAATTGGTTTAGAGGGAGAAAAAAATACTTGATAGATATTTTATTTGAAGAGAAGTGTTTTCTCCTCTATTTCCAAACATTCTCCACTTCGTATATTGTTATTATAAAGTGGTTTAGAGGGAGAAAAAAAGAGACTTGATAGATCTTTAATTTTAAGAGAAGTTCCTCACTTAGACATCTCATTCATGTAAAAGTAAGCCTAATAAAGATGATCCAATTATTTTTAACTTAATGAAATATTTTGTAATAGGCTATTCTTACTTTTCATTGGTAGAGTCAAAGTAAATGAGGGTGGTATTTTTAAAAATATTCAATCTAGAGCTCGGGGTGTGGTTATTCTATATAGAAACTCACTTGTCCTATAGATAGTGCATTGGATGAAATCTTTAGATTTAATGATATAATTATGTCAATAGAATTCTGAAATAAAGTGTATGTATAGCACAAAATATAAATTCACTTGAGCTATCTCCTCCCTTATCAACAATCCATTTCTTTTTTAAAATACTTTGAGTTAGGAGTTTACTTGTATTTATCTCCTTTTATTTGAGATTTTAGGTTCTTTCTTACTTTGTTTTACTTCCATGGTTACAATATTAGCAATCAATGCATATCTACCATGAATAGACTCATAGAGGCATTTGTTTAGTGTGAAATACCTCCAAAAATGGGGAATTATCATTATGGACAATGATGAGCAGACTCTCATAGCCATATCCTTGATCTAAAATACCTTAAAGGGAGGATTCTTGTTTTGTACATTGATGTGTCATTAGAACTGACATGAGATCTTCCCATAAGTGAAAACATCTAATCCATTTGCTCTTGCCACTAACGTTGGTACTCTAATATCATATTCGAATTTTGTTGTCTTATCTTCTCAATCCATTTTTATTTTTATTTAGATATTAATTTAAGAGAACTATTTCTATTTTGTTAACTAAATCCATAAGTATTGTTACAAAGTATTTTGTCACTCCTGCACTTCCTTGTGTCATACCTCGAAGTTCCTGAAACTTGGAAATCATGCAGTGTACCCATCCTGATATACAGTTCAAATACTCCCTGAAACACTGATGGAAACATTCCTTGATCCTTCCCTGAGGAAGTAATCTCTAAAACCCTAATTTCAGGATTAGTGTGACTGTGACACTAGCAACTAGTGATGGTGACAAGTTGCACCATACTAGCCTAGCACTACCAGCACGTTTTTTACTTAGATACTTGCGTTGATCCCTAAAAGGAAAGTTTTCCCAAAGAGGACAAGAATATTTGTGATCTATAGGCTTCCAGAACGACGAGTTGGAGGTTGTTTGGTGTGGATGTGGTCGAATTCTCCCAATATTGCATTTTGATATTATCCCTATGAGCTACCTCCTTGAGATTAGGGCCTTCTCCTATCTTTAGAGAGATCCTAACTCCCTTTCTCTACCTATTTATTAATCCTCTCCCATTCCCAAATGGTTGGTATTTATTTATTTACACCCTTATGCTGGGATATTGCCTACATGCTACTCATTTGGCTTGGAGAAGGAGTGTTTAGAGAGCTTGAACTTGGACTTGGAAATTCACTCAAGGAGAGCTTATTGACATCAAGGCTTGGTTGTATGCTTCCTCCTTTATTTAATTAATATATACAATTGTTGATTCACTTTCCATAAATGTTTGTTTTAATGCATCATTTATCCTAATGATCCTTGATTTGTTAAGTGGATTACTTTTGATTATGCGTGTTGTACTTGTATGCTTTTTTGTGTATTTGATCTCTTGTGCAGGTATCCATATGTTGTGAGTAGTAGAGCTAATCTTGAGGTGCAAGTGATTCGAGATCTTCAACAAAGGAGTACATTATAGCATCAGAACGAGGAAGGTAATCTTCCTCTTCTCTCATCTCGATTGTAATTTAGGAAAGTGTCCTTGTAGATTGTCACGTGGGTTGCTAGTCCCACTCATTAGGCTAGAGGGATCGTCTCTATCAGTGGATAGGATTTTCCTAGACAACAAAATGGTGACTCTACTAGGGAATCTATAACCCTTTCCATCCATTCCTTCAATCAGATTCTCTGATGAGTTTGACCAATCGTCAATATCTTAGTTTGTGTCTATCATTATAGCTATTTGTAGTCACTAGTTATTACTTGAGAATGTTTAGCCTGCTATGATCTTGAAGGTTATTTTATTTTTCCCTTATCTTTCTCGCCCAGCGCGTTTTCTGCTCTGACAAAAGCGATGTCAACACTGATTTTAAATTTACAGTCATGTCGATTTTCCTTTCATCGCCATTTTTCCTTTAATAGGCACGTTGATTCTAGAGGATAGAAGAAAATTAGGATTTCTTCTTGTTTTCAATACCTCTGCTAATGATTTTCCAGTGTGACTACAGTGCACTTGTCTTGATTGACATCTGTGTGTGATTGCAATTTGTCTCTTGGCTTTGCTGAAGTGTTTTGAAGTTTGAGTGCTTTCTAGGGTTTCTACAGTATCTAGGTCACCCTTCACTCATTTCTTGGTTTGCCCTCTTTGAGATTGATTGTTTCCATTTAGGGGTCTTACTACAGTCAGGACATTGTTCTCGAGTTGCTTTCGGTTCATGATTGTGAAGTTTTTCATTAGTATTGAGTCATTTTGATGCTTTGAAGATTACTTTTTCTCCATTATCAAGCATAGATTATAGTTGCATGCTTTGGAAGGACTGAAAGTGAATGCTTGTTTTATTTCTTTGTTTCAAAAATAGAAGTGAATGATTTCCTCATTTAAGTATTTTTTAAACAATTGCATTTGAAACCAAAAGTGAACGAAATTTTCATTTTAGTTGTTTTGGATTGCATTTTCTCCTTTTCTCATTGCATCAGTTTGCATTGTTGAATCAAAGTGAAAAGAAAAAGATAAGAATTAGTGCATCTTAGTGAAAGAAAAGTGATTTTTGTTTCTCTTAGGATTCCATCTTGGCATTGCATTTGTTTGTGAAAGTGAAAGATTAGATCTCATTTTTTCATTTCGCCTTGGAAAGATAATGAGTTGTGTTTTAATGCGTTTTTCTTGATTGATGCATTATTTGGTTATCTCTCTTCCTTCATTAAGTTAGCCTTCATTGAATAAAAAGATTTAATTTTTATCATTTAGTTGCAGCATAGGTATAGGTGACATTGTTGAGCCATCAAACTAAAACTTAATTGAAGATAAAATTAAATTTTACCTAAATTAAACTAAGGAGAATTTGTAACCTAACGCAAATATCTAGAGGTCTAGGCTAGAGATGTGTTCCGAATTATTTAAACATAGTAGTTATCGTTAACTGCCTGCATTGTATCCCAAGGGTGAAATCTTGTCCCAGTACGGAAGTATATAAAAGGTTCTCCAGTACTTTCGGGTATATAGAAGGCACTTCAGTATGACAAGTATATAGGGATGCTCTCATCAAATGGTTATGCATTAGACAACGCTAACATGGACTTGTGCTCCTTGTAATGTTGAGTATATATTTGGAGAGCCCACCTAGTTGCTATCTTTTATCCATAGGTAACCGAGTCAGCCGCCTTGTAAACGTGATACACCGAACACAGCATTCAAGGAGATCGGTCGTCGTACGTTAAGTCCTTGGTTTCAGCTAAGGTGTATATAGCGGTTCATGGATACTTGGTAAACCCTCTTGCCTAAAATTACCTATTTTGATTTATTTGTTGTTTCGTGTCATAAAATTAACTCCCAACGATAATACGTTGAACCCATGTAGTTGCTTCTTGGCCTCACATTGAGTAAATTCCTTATAAAATTTGATTTTAATCAGCCCTTAATGAATCATCTCTTATCCTTCTACTCTTGAGAGAAAGTCACCGTGGCTGAACCATTGAGTTCACCTCACAGTCCCCTTCGTTGTCTAATACTGAAGGGTCTTCACAAGGAGTCCATTGCGAACTTTCGCAGTCACTTGAAACTCAAGGCTTTGAACTTGGAATTGTCCCAAGAATCAAACTCCTTGCTTCTGTAGGTTTTAACCCCGTACAGAAATTACCTGCATACGAATTCTAAATCATAGAAAAATAAACAATGCGAGAGCAATAACACATAAAACACATATACACAGAGATTTCCCACTGGATCTCAAAACCGAGACTACCAGCTTGATTTTTCATTATATTCCTTTCAATGTTACAATACATATTTATACATGCCGAAGCATCCAATACCATGGAATGAAAACCATCGCGTCCAAAACCATGGACCGAAAACCATAGGTAGGTTCGCCCAACCTAATATAGGGTCCAAAAAAATTTTCCCGGGGCGCTGCCACGGACCTCGTAGAGGGGGGCTACCCACCCCCCTCAAATCCCCGGGACCAGCGGGGCTGCCGCCCCCCTCGTGACCCCCTCGCTGTGTAACCGGTGCAACGAAGGGGGGGCCCCGCCCCCCCTCTAACCCCCCGGTTCACTACGTAGGTTAGTTGTGGAAAGAATATAACACAACCCAACAGTCTGTGCACTCGATAGTGATGTCCTACTGAAAGTGAACCCATGCCTCCATTGCATTCGGGTACACTAATACGGCCCCTATGTCCAACTCCTTTGATAACATGTACATCATTGTCTTGAGTGTGGCTGGACGAGCAACATACTAATGCATAGTGTCTGTGTTGATCTCCAAGTGTGTGCTAGTGACGATGCGCATCAACTTGTCGAAGTACATGTTCAGATCCAGTCAGAATTTCTTCTTGTCTTTGCCTTGGTGATTGTGCCAAATGGGTGGCATCGCATGGATGCACACAATGACATGCATGCTGCTGAATTCCCTTGCATGCGATCTCACCTTGTCTTCTCCATGCCAGCTGTTGGGATGGATCTATAACTTGTGTGGGCACAGTTTCCTTTGTATGTGCATGTTGCACCCTCTGTTTTACCTGTTCCTGCTGCAACTTATTCTCTCGTCTGTGCATCTCCTGTTCTTCCTTGAGTTTCTGCTTCAGCACATGCAACTCCTTCTCTGTTTCTCTCTCTACCTTCGAGCAATCTTTGTGTCACGCTGTCACCTCATAGCCTCGGTCTCCAAAGTTTCTTTCATCACAAGTGGATCTACTTGAGCTTGCAACTTTGTTCTGCCTTTGTGATGTCAACAACCTTCCTCTTGAATTCTTTGCATGCAGGTGTGTTGCCTTCTACTGCTGTTGATGGTGCTACTTGTTGTGACGTTTTTTTCATTTCATCTTGATATCCTTGTCCATGAACAACTTGATGTCTGCATAGATAGGCAAGTTCATAGACACTTGATCGATTGCATCCCCAAGACACCTATGATACCTGGAGACATAGAAACACTCATGGAAAGCAATCTGTCAGTCAAAAACCAAAACAAACTTGAGGACTAACTTGCAACATACCTGTGTGATTGATCGTGAAGGTTGTGCAATTTTCGTCGAGAGGTCGGGAGACTGACTGCCAAAATTGTGCAAGGCATAGTCCAAGCTATTAGGAGGCTGACTAACTACTGGAAATACGCAATGCACAATCCATCCTAGCCTTCTGAGGGCTGAAACTACACAATGTGCAATTTCAGTCAGTAGTGACATGCAACCAGCAAACTGCATTGCATAGTTTCTTGGGCTAGTAGGACACTGCCTCCATGAATTGCACAATGCAATCTTGAAGGTCAGTGCTAGGCCAGACTTGCGCAATTTCTGGAGGGAAGGGAGAGCCTTCGCTTCTGGAAATGCGCAGTACTAGCCGAGCAAGCCACGGTTCGGGCTAAGGCAACTGAGGCCAATCTATGGGTGACTAAAAACATGAGAAGTCTGAATGCATGATGAGGTGAGTGCAAACAAGAGTGAATGATCATGCATGCAAACAACAAGTGCATGATTCATAAAAAGGGGAAGCATGAATGTGTGTGAAGCAAGTCGCCGCAATGACGACCGTTCGTGCAAAAACAGTGTCATGCATACGACAACAGTGAAATGTGAACGAAAATTGAAACAGTGCTTCTACAAGATAACATACATCAAAATTATAGCAAACGCTCACTGAAATCAAGCAGACAACACACACAAAGAAAAACAAAAAAAGCGATAGAAACGTAGTGCGAGACATTAAAAGTGGGTTTACCCTAAAGCAACCAAGCAGAATGTGTCGACGACTCCTAGATGCAATGTGGGATGTTAGAGATGCAAGGTCGATGTGAGGAATGAGCTTTGTAATGTCCAATTGATGTTTTTTTATAAAATCGAGGTTGTGATGCGCATGCCACAAATCTAGGAAAAGCGACACTTGGCGGGAGGTTTCTGAAATGATCCTTGCATGTAACCTCTAGCTACTAAAAATAGATCCTTGAATCAATGGATGCCTTTGCATGCTGCCTTGGGAGAAGCAGTCCATGCATGAAAATCAGTTTTTCTCGGTCTCAGGTGGAACTGGTTAACCCAATGGCACATGCAACAGCTAGCTCAGTTGAGGGGAAAATTTGCACATTTCTGGGAGGGAGTTAGGCTAGTTTCCTAGAAGGATTGCACCATTTCTGGGTTGAGCAGTCCTGCTGGGATAGATTGCGTAGTTTTTCCAGTGAAGGTTGACAGGCAAGATTGCACAATTCTGGATCCCAACAGACTGCTAATCAGGATTGCATAATTTCTAGAGGGAAGGCCAGTTCCCCTCTAGAATTGCGTAATTTCTTAAGGGAGCTTCTCAGCCTGCAGCTGGACCAAATCCGGAGAAATATCCTATGAGGGGAATGCAACAACCTATCATGCACAGGCTGGAAATCTGCTAGAAAACCATTGAAGCTTATGTACTTGACAGTGCAAGACATACTGCTAAGGATGGTTGGTAGGGAGGCTCCAAAACAAAGCTAAAACAAATGTTTGGAGGGTGGTTGTAGCCACTACAATAGCTAGTTATGATTGTTCAAATTCTGTTTTAAATTGATTGGTTGATTAAGTGCTTGAACCTTCCATTGGGCTATGGAGTCTACAGTTTAAAGGGGGTTTGTTTTAGCTTTTAGAAAGGAGTTTCATAGGGCAAGGTAGCTAAACTAACTAGATCCTTTCTATTTAAGTGAAATGGAATGGAAGAAAAGATAGAAGTTAAAGAGAAATTAAGAATTCCTTAACATGATATCAGAAGAAAACATAGAAATTATTTTCAGCCAGAAGCAGAGTTTATTTTTCAACAAATTATGTTCGTTAATTTTCTGTAAAATAATTTAGATTCAGAAAACACAAGTATGGAAACAAAGTAGTAAAACATTAACAGTGTAAGAAGCACATCACTAGATAATCTAACACATGAATCCTATGAAGAATGTCCTCTTTATTACTTATCAACCCATCAAATAGAAAATAGTGCAATAACATTCTAGAATGCAAAAATCCACGCAGTAATCAACCCTTGATACTTCTAAAAGAGAAGTATTTATAAGATATTTACAAAAAATCCTGTCAAAACCGACTAAGATGTATTTAGGAATTCCTAAACTGAATACATCTAACTTATTACAAATATTTAGGAAAATTCGAACTGCCTATTGTGCTGGCACTAAATTCGTGGAATCGTTGACTATCTGGCCCTTTGAATTTTGTCGTGTTGTTGATTCTGAGTTGTACAGTCAAATCCACTGCTTACTCCAGTAATTCACATAATTTATCCCAACACTACTCACTTGGGATAATTGTCTTCAATAAATTTTTGTAAACTTTGTTGACCTCAGTGTATTTAGCGAATGTTGGTTTGGAAATGAATATGTGTTTCATTTCATACTGAATGTCCAGGTCATATGATAATGCTTCCAAGAACGCTTTTCCTGTCTTGATGATTCTTCCACTTGTAACCTTTGAACTATCTTTATCCCTGGTCATTAGTTTCTCACTGTAATCAGACCACGTACTGAGCTTACCAATTATTACCAATAAATTAGGAAGTCCTTTTTTGTAGAGAGGTTCCAACTTTTTAAAGAATCTTTGTACACCAGTGTCCAGAATCTGACACTTTTCTTCAATTTATCTCACCAAATTTCTCTTAGTCAACAAATTCTTGACTTCTAGTATTGTTTATGTTCTATATTCAATCTCTAGCTCTTCTAATTCCTATTTATTTTTAGAGTTAAGGAATTTGATGAGCTCAATAGCTTCACTGGGTTTGTTACCCAACTATTTTCTAACTTTTTCAATGGCTATATTAGACCTTTCGATCAGTTCCTGTTGCTCAAATATAATATGCATTGAAGGCTAGATATCTATCTTATCTTCATTGATCTGTTTCCAAATATTTTCTTTAACCTGGGCTAAGGTATTACCCATGGCAGTGTCTTTCTCCATCTGCTGCAATCTCTAGGATTTGTGTACTTCTATTAGGAGGGCATTCTCAAATCTTGTTTTCTTCTCCTGTAAGGTCTTCACCATGTGTCTTAGTTTCTTTATCTCTTCTCCCTATATAGACATGTTTTCTAGGGATTCAACCAACTTAATTGAATCATCTACAGTTGAAGAAGGAGGTACTGCAGAAGAGGATGCTCATACTGTAGTAGCTGTTGTAGGAATACTTGTTTGAAGTAGGGATGCAATTGGTACTACATCAAGATGAACCACTACTAGTTGATAGCTTTTCTCCTTCTCTCTGATCATATTATCCATCTCTGTGTCCATCTCCTTTATTTGTGTGCTCTGATCCACCAGTAGCTTGAGCATTTCTTCTTTCCGTAACTCTATCTCTCCGAACTCCTTTGCTTAGGGATATTCATTCACAAGGAGCTTCAATTGCTTCTTTAGGGTTGGTATGTCAGAATTCTTCTTCTTTATAATTTCTTCCATGGCCTTTGAATTGCAAGGATAAAAACCTGCTTTAATCACCATTTCCTACAAATATTTAATTCTGTTGTCTTTAGCAAGAGAGGAAACTTTCTCCAGTTTAAGTTGAGATTGAACATTGTTTAATGAAAGTTGTATTTTGGAAGCAGTGAGGGAAGTCTATGTGAAGGTTGATTAGAACATTTCTCTTGTCTTCCTATGCATGTCCATTTGATCCAAAGGATGAACATCCTTTGCCTCAAACTCAAAGGTAGTTTGCTTGAAGTTAGTTGTTGATTTTGGTTGTGGAACCTGGGCATGTAAGAATGCTTATGCTAGATTGAGGACGACTTCTTCCTAAATTGAGCAGAGATGTTGTCATGAATGGATTCATTCCTCTGTTTAATCTCTTTATATCTCTGGAAAATATCCAGCTGCCTATGTTCTGTAGATGACTTTGGTGTGTGAGGTATTGTAGCTGGAATCTCTTTAGTAGTCCAGGATGATGGAGTTTCGGTGGTACTACTATCAAACTTAAAGTTTTGAAGGCTCAAGAGTACGATGGTACCCTCTGTTTCCTCCAGTGGTGGGAATTCTATCTTAGAGGCTATCTTAACCTTCTTTGTATATATCTAAAATTATTTGGCTGAGACTTTTGTGACTGAAGGAGAGTCTTCCTCTCTCTTTCTCTTCTTGGTCTTTTCTCTGGGTATGGGAGTCTTTGAGGCAGTCTTGGAAAGAACCTACTCTTCAACCTCCTACAATGTGTTCTCTACCCAATTCTGTTGGTTCCTATACTTCTCTATTTCTAGTCTTTTGGTATGCACATAGGGAGTTGCCTTTTGTTCAAATCTTAGCTTAGAAATTATCCCAAAGGGGTCATAAGACCATGTAAAACTAAGAGGGAAATTAATTTGTTTCAGCAGGAGGTCTGCTTCCTCTCCTATTTCTCTAATGTTACAAATAAAAGGTCCTATATGTGTCTTAATTCTGAATTGGGACTTCTTTTTTGCTGCCACAAAATGGATATTGTCTGAGTGGATTATTTGTCTGATGTATTCCAAGGAAAATATCCTCATTGGAAGGTACTTGGACAACTTATATGGTGGCAAATCTGAGCCATAAACTCTGATCTCTGTAAATGATTGGTATAGGTACCAATCACCTATCTTCACCTATTCATTGAGCTATAACACTTTCTAAATATCTTCACCGATTCTTGGAACCTGTTGGCCACTCAGCAAACAAGTTGTTGGATACACAAAATGATCAATAAATTCTGTAAAACTGAATTCCTGTGATTTTTTTCTGACCATGGAGGTCCAGAAAATAACGGACTGAGGCTCTCCTTGTTGGTGGATCTTCTGTACTACAAAGGGAAACCTATTCGTCTCAAAGAAAATAAACATGTACATGATAATTGAATAATATCTGAACATTCCTTTAGTTAAAAACTGAAGGAATTGTTCATGAATTACATTAGCAAGGAAGTGAACATAGTCAAAGGTGACTAATAGCCCTTCCTCTGTAGAAAGAGTGGATAGAAAGCCTAAAATAGGATCATCTACCCATTCATCTAAATAGTAACCAAGTAAGAATGACAAGACAAAGATAATATGTCTGGTTCTTTGAGGGAAAATAGAAGAGGGATAAGGGGGATTCTTCTTGGGGAGTTGAGAATCTTCTAGTAAGATGACCTCAAATATTTTGGCTCTCTAAAGAAAGGTGAGTTTTTGGTATATTTGTTTAAGAACTTCGATGGAAAAGGGAGTAAGAGAGTCACTATAGGGGACTTACAACATTTGGTTTATACTTTCAGAGGTGATGGTGAAAAGGATTTCACCATTGGGGGAGATGATAGCCTTCTTACTTGAAAGGTAAGAGGCATGACGCTTGAGGAAGAATTCAGGGAAGTAGTAAGACTAGGGGAAAACGAACAGGGGGAGTCTAGACTACGAAAGGTTGATTTCGTCAGACTGGTCAAGGTAATTGTCATGGACCCAACAACGTAATTCGAGCAGATCGAGTTCACATTGCGTCTCAGCAAGCTTGTAATCTCATTCAGCAAGGGGGATGTGGTATAAATCCACTGAGGGGGTGAGCATAAGATTCACCATAGTGGCAGTTTTGGGGGCCATTGTGGTAACAAAATGAAAGTGAGAGAAATTGATAGAGAAAATTTGCAGATGGTCACAATAAATTTTGTGGGAAAAAGCTTGGAGGGAATATCTCTATAAATAGTTGTTAATAAGAGAGAACGTAGAGGGCAAGAGAAATGTAATAGTAGGAAAATGAGAAAGGGATGTGCAACACAAGAGAAATGGAGTTTTATAGACTCATAACTGGAGTAGGACCATTGGATAAACAGTTGTTGGGAGCTTCATTTACTCAGGAAACAGAAATGATGCAACATGAGGGAGTTGCAATGGAATTGGTGTAACTGTCGTCGATGTGGTGACTTAGGATAGGCAGATGGAAGCTCGGGCCATTAGAGGGAAGTGACAGGAGGAGGGAATATGTGGCAGTAGTGGAGTGGCAGTTGAGCAGAGTCGTGGTAGATGAACGTTTGGCGGGAATGCAGGAAAAAATGGGATGGAGGAAACTGCTTTCGGAGGGGGTAATAGTTGTTTGTGTTATTTTAGGGGGGTGGGGGCGAAATTACAAGGGGAGGACACGTCGTAGTGGGGAAACCACTTTTTGGACCCCCCCCTGCCGTTAAAGAGAATCACAGTTGGGGGGTCTGAAAATGCTTAAGAGTCATCAGATGTAAAGGCGATTGCGATCATGAGAGGTAATGTGAGAGGAGTTTAATGCCAATGGTCCCAACATGTTTGATATGTGCATATATTTACCATAAAGTCCAATCTTGGACTAAGAAACATGTTACAAAAAGCTTTTCATAACATGAGTTTCATTTTTCCTAAACTATTCTAACTTGACCAATTAGGGTGCCTTTGAGAATGCAAACCCTGTTTATTTTGCCCATTTTAAAGGACTACGAATAACTATTCAAATCACTAAACTAAACTACCAACTACATTAATCCATATTAATTTATTCACCTATTCTACCTATATAATCTCAACCAAGATTACAATGTTTGGCTAAGTTATTCACTCTAATATATTTGACATAAATTGAAATTTGCTTGAACATCATTAAACGATATGTTTCAAACAACATAAGTATTGTGGCATTTTAAACAAGCTGCACAAAATTTCATGAATTTATTCACTATAAAGTATTGGACTATAAGTGGAACTTCAACTGACATCACTTTCACACATATTCTTTTTTGTGGGGTTCTTTTATCATTTCTTTTTCTTTTTATATTTTTTCTATTTATACCCTCTTTTCATTTTTTATTTTCATTTTTCTATATTTTTTGGAAATTATTTGCAGTATGCAATATTATTTACAAACTAAAATACTAAAAGAAATCATTCAATCATCATTTTATCCTATAAATTATAGGACCCTAACAATGGCTCCATTTGGGGATGGCACTCTCCTTGTGAGGTGTCAAGAACAATAGACTAGTAGCGTTGAATCCTTATCTTTAGTGTTTTAATGCATCTAATCTTTTGTGTTTGTTGTAGTTATGGTGTAAAAATGACTAAAATCTTAGGGCCTTCTCCATGAGCTTCAAATTTCAGACATAAGCTACCCAATCATGACAGTACAAAATAAATGGTATCTACAATGAGTGTGATAAAAACTATTTTTTACTCCTGAAAAACATAATGTTTAAGCATCCTACTATTGACAGGTCCTCCTAGTAGCTCTGTTCCATCCATGTCCTTAAAAAAAAATGCACTAATAGCTCTGTAAGCATGAATAATGTAAGGTACCGTCCATAGATTGTCAAACTTACCATGCTTTCCTTTCTCTTGTCTTCTAGAATCCCATTTCAGAACATGGTTTCTGATTTGATAATCATCAGCCTTAGTTCTTCTGTCAAAAGTCTTCTTGATGCTTTCTTGGATTAACTGAGTTTTGTTTTGGAACTCCTCCCTTGACTATTAGAAGTGAATTGTTTGATTTATTCTCCTTTGTAGATCATTTGGTTCAACCTCTAATTCTTGAATCATTTTCAAAACAAGAATTCCCAATGAGGTTGGAAAAATAACATCTATTCCATAAACTAGTTGATATGGAGACATGCCTATTGCCTTCTTGGTAGTGAGTCTGTCTTCCCATAATGCATAGTCAAGGCCACATTATTGGAAAGGAGTTTCAGTAGATATGGGCTTTAAGGGTAAAGGCAATAGTTTCCTTTTCCCTTCGAATATTTGGCATTTGTGGCATGATGTGACTCTTTTTTAGACATTAGAAAATAAAGTGGGCCAATAATAACCTGCTCTCATGATTTTGTTGGCAGTAGTCTTCCGGTACAGGTGTCCACTGCAGTCTCCTTCATGAAATTCCTACATTACTTTATCTGCTTCATCTTTCAACAAACAATTTAGTAAAAAAACACCACCAACATCTTTCTAATACAATTTTTTTTATCTAGAATACAAAATTTGATAGCTTAAGTTTAACAAATCTAGCTTTCATTTTAGTAAAACTAGGAGGAGCTTATAAATTATGTAGAACATAAATAATGTCTACATACCAGGGAGAGGTAGCAAAAGCTTCTGCTACTTGTGGAGTCGCCATCTCATCTAGTTCATTGAAAATTGCCAGAAAATCTATATCCAAAGCATGTAAGTTAGATTCGGCCATTAATTTTCCTAACCCCTGAACCTTAATGAGTTTGGTGGGTCAGATTTCAATATCATATTCTAATATAACAACAATTCACTTACCCCTTTTCCCTTCAGGATCATTTTGGGTTAGTATATATTTTACTACTGCATTTGGAACAAAGGCAATTATATGTGAATGGAGAATATACACTCTAAATTCTTTTATTTCTTTTACCAGGGAAAAACCTTATTTTTCCATGATTTCATATTTTAATTATGCATCTCTCAAAGCTTTGCTAAAGAAAGAAATAGGTTGTTCATGGCCTTCATTATTTTTTTGCAAGAGAACCGCGACAATCATGTGCTCAGAAGCGAATGAGAAAATAATAAAGTCTTTTGTGAAATATGGACTAATTAATACAAGAGGTTGAGTTAAAGCCTGTTTTACCTTGTTAAATGAATGCTTAGCTTCAATGTTCCATTTCACCTCAGTGTCTTTCCTCAACATGTTGGTTATATTATTTAAAAGTTTTGCTAGATTAGGAATGAATCTCCTCAGAAAATTTATCTGTTCAATGAAAGATTGAACTTCCTTTACATTTCTAGGGGGATTGATTTTTAATATAGCCTCGATTCTATTGGGATCTACTTTGATTCCTTCCTTTGAAATTATATGTCCCAACAATTTTCCTTGTAAACCAAACAATGTTTTCTTCGGGTTGAAGGAGATACCAAATCTCCTACATTTTTCAAAAACTCTTCTTAGGTGATTTAGGTGTTCCCCATCTGTTTTCAGAAAAAACAATGATGTCATCCAGATATATGACTATAAAGTGACCCATTTCATGGACAAAGGTGAAATCCATTGCTCTCTCAAAAGTAGCACTAACATTCATTAGACAAAAAGGCATTTTCACATACATGAAAGTGCCCTAGGGTGTAGTAAACATTTTATTCTCTTGATTGTCTGAGTGTACTAAGACTTGGTTATAACCAAAAAAGCCATCTAACAAAGAAATTCTACTAGATCCAACCACCTTCTGTAGAATGTAGTCCATCTTGGGCAAAGGGTAATTGTCCATTAAAGAAGCTTTATTCAGATTCCAAAAATCAATACAGAGTCTGATTTCCCCAGTCTTTTTCTAGTCGGAACCAAATTAGACACCCACTTAGAATATCTTAGTGGCACTATGATATTTGCATCATACATTCTTTTAACCTCCTTTTCAATAAGAGGCATAAGCATTGGGTTGATTCTCCTTAATTTCTATTTAAAAGGTTTTTGATCTTCTTTTAAGGGAATTTTATGTTGTATATTGTTGGTGTCATAAGACTTTAGATCCTCATAACTCCAGACAAAGACATCAATCAATTCTTTGAACAATTTAATGTACTTCAACTTTTCTGTTGGGGGTAAGGATTTGGACAGTTTGATCATCTTAGGTTGTTTTTGAGTTCCAATATTATGTTCCTCAACTCCAGCTCCAGTGGGTTCAATTTTGGGTTTCTTAGCTACATCATTAAAATCAAACAAGTCTTCTAATGGAACTAGTTCTCTAGGCAAGATATTGTCTTTCAGCTGTAAAATTTATGTTTCTTGTTTCTCTTCATCAATTTCATTCTATTCTAGCTTATTCACTCTATTATGTACATTATCTTCAAAATCAATTTCAGAATCTATATAAGCATCTTCAAATTCATCCTTAGATTGTGAAAAATTATCAATCTGGGCATCATTTCCAAAAACCTGCCAATATCTAATGTTATTAGGTACAGTAGGTCCATTTTTCACTTCGACAGTATATTGGCAAGTAGGATGAAATGGTATTTTACAAAGACTTGTTGAAGTAGAAAGACCATTAGGCATAATGTTTTGATCTCTCGAAACCACGAACAAACTATATTCAATAAAAGAATCTAGGAAATCCAACACAACATTTCTATAAGCTCTCATCCTAGGATGTTTTGCAGAATATTCTCCTTTGATTTGTTTAATTACTAGTTTAGAATATCCATGAATGGAAATTCGTTTAGCACCTAGCTTTTTTAAAAGTTGTAACCCTAATATTAAGGCTTCATATTCTGCTACGTTATTAGAACATTTGAAATTCAATTTATAGGAATGACCCTCTGAGTGATAAGTTCTCTAATTGGAAACCCATACACCAGCTCGTGACCCTTCTTTGCTAACAAATCCATCAAAACTCAAATTCCATAAAGTTTCATTTGATTTATCTTGTTCACTGACTAATGTTTGACATTCCTCAGTATGACAAAACGCAATGTTTTGATCAAGAACTTATTCTTGTATGTTTCCATCATTATATAGGATAAATGAGTCAAGGTCTGAATGAACGGAATATAAGGGATAATTATTAGGTCTATCCTGAGTTGTGACCATGAATTTCATGAGTTTTTCCCTATATAATCTCCTATTCTGACCAAAATTGTAGCATAGGTCATATCCATTTGGAGGGTTCCTTGTAGTTTAGCTCCCCATGAATGAGAAAGTAGCATTCCATATTTAGGAGGTATGTCAGCAACAATTATGTCCATTACCACACTTTTAGCTGGTATTTGGACTAAGTTGACACATAAATCCTTAATAATTCCAAGGCACTTTACTTGACTAGAATAAAATGAATAGAGGTCTTTGTATCTTCTGGTAACATCTAATCCCAGTTTTTCCACAATTACCTTAGGCATGAGATTATGAGAGGCCCCTGAGTCAAGCATAATGTTGTGTAAGATTTTATCATGAATGGTTAAGCTAATGTAAAATGGAGGAACATCTCCATATTGAAGTTTACCATCGACTTCTGGGCCAAACAATATTTCAGGTTGATCATCTGATACATTCACTGTATCAGTGTTTTCCCCTATGCTTAAAGATTTCATTATGTTGTTTTGTTCATCAGTTCTATTAGGGGAATGGGTATTTCGAGCTTTGCCAATTCATGTTCTATATTAAATGATGTTTGATTTTTGTTTAAATAGGCAACTTTTTGTTTATTAGCCAAATCCTTTTTGTATATGTCTCTTGGTTGGCTAGTGGAGGGATCATTTGTTTGAATTGATTTGGATGCAATATCAGGTCTTCTCTGGAATGGAACATCATTATTCTTTCTCGCAAGAATTTTAATGTTCTTCTTTGCAGGTGTATCAACTAGATTTTCAGGTGGAGCATCAGATGTTTTCCTACTCCTCAGGTTGTATTGTTTATGGACTTCCATAATTGCATTTTCAAAACCCTTTTTATACTCTTCCGATTCTTCAGGCTCTATTTCATCTTGGGACAATAGAAAAAGGTCTTGTTCTTCTTGAGTAAGAAAAGTTGAGTCATTATCATTAACTCCCATTAAATTTATTTGAGTATCATCTATGTCATCAGCTATCTCTGCCTCCTCATCTGCATACTTTTCTTGGAAAGGAGGTCTTACCTATTGATCTAGACCTTTTTGGTCCCTTTGTTTGATCTAGGTTTGGTTTCTTCTAAAGTTTTGGTTTCTAATTTGACCAGTTTGGTTTTCTCTTGGAGGAGACCTATTAGAAATTCTTATTCTATCGATCATTTTCTCCACAATTCTTAGTAGACTGTCTATTTTATAATCAGTGATAGAATAATATGAAGGTTCCTCTTTGATAGTCACCCTTTTGTCAGCTTTTAATTTAGCTTTTTTGGCTAATAAATTAGCCTCAACTTTGAGTGCATTTGCTTGCATTTCCTCTAAGGTCATGGAATATCTTTCTTTGAGTTGATAGGTGATATCAACATCGAATCCTTTTGGGAAATGTATCAGGGCCAAGTGATCCAAAATGAATCCTAAAAACCAGCTAAGTCTTCAAAAATAAAAACTATCGCATGAGAAAAACCTTTACAAAAGGCGGATTACACTATTGCAAAGGAAAAACAAGAAGAAATGGTGAAAACAGATTTTATTGAAGGCTTAAGAAACTTCGCATAGGAGTTGTCAGATCTGGCCGATCAATGGTCTAGATCTAATCGACGTATCGTAGTCGGAGATGGCAAGTGGAGTCCATCGAAAGCGGCCTTATGGGAAATCGCGATAGCGATTGGCATGATTAAACGAGAGCCGTTGATCTATGCACGTAGATCAATGATCCAGATCTACTTGTGCCATCGCATCACCAATACACACATTGAAGGACTTACCAGGACTCAAGGACTATGAGATATGTGATTGCGATATGTCGCATCACAAAATCGCATTGCGACAATACAAAGGAGCGGGGCCAATACATGTGCGACTTGCAATAAAGCCGGACCTGACGAATCTTATGGGTACAAATATATATATTTTGAGTTATAGAAGAAAAGGGTTTTTTCATGTAAATTCGCATTTTCGTTAAATAAACGAAAAACAAAGGAAATGCAAACAGAGCAATAAAACGGACTTGAAAGGGTTTATACATGCAGTGATATATATTTTGAGTTCCGTAATGACTGGGATTTTGGGTGGGCCTCAAGAGGTAAGCAGTATTGGACGGGCTCCGCCTGAGCCCATACACTAGCGGCCACGTGGCTTGGCACCGGAGAGAGAAAACCGCCTTTCCGTGCGGGTAATCTTCGGGCGCATAAGTCGCTTGAAATAAATATCAACCGTTGGATCAACGATCATATAGATTCTCGGTTGACTTGCAATAAGGTGGATCCAAAAGGATTATAGGGCAGAATTGATAATATTTGGAGTCCGATAAATGATAGTTTGGCGGATTTTGCAGCTTTTTACATGTAGTTCTCTATGTAAACAGAGAACGACTGTTTTGGCATTTATAATGCACTGATGGTCCCTTCCATTACAAAACAGGTGGCCACCATACCTGAAGACGTTACACCATGATTGGTTAATGCTCAGAGGGGATTTGGATGGACAGAGAATGGAAGTCGGAAAGCTCGAAATGGAAAACGAACAGACAAGCGCCGATTGGCTTAAAAGCTACTGAATGTAGTGCTGAGACAGAGAGAAAAGAGAGACAAAGAGTGAGAGGGAGAGTTTGTGTACTCAAAAATACCTGGGGGATCCAAGTAAGGCCCTGTTGTTTCATTCTTGTTGTGTTGAGACTCAATTTGGGCTCACATTTGTAAAAAATCTGCTCTTGAAGACATAATAGAGAGGTCACCGTTGAAGGTTGGACCAGAAGATGTAGCCCAAGAGTTTTGGGTGAACTCCTTGATTATTTGTTGTGTTATGTGTGTGTCTGTTATGTTTCTCTAACTGCTTCATTGTATATATTATTCACAATATTTTTGATCCGTTGCACTAAGTAATATAGGCTAATCCTGCACATGAGTCTGTAATACCTTAATAATAGTCTAAGATCTCATTTTCAAATCAAGTGGTATCAGAGCTTTAGGTTTGCTAAGGTTAGACAAGCTTGTGCTAGATTTTTGAATGCTAACTAGGCCAAAGCTCAAAATAGGATAAGGAGAACTTGTTGAGGCTAATCCAGAGATTGGAAGAGCCTACTCTCAGAGGAGAATGGCTGGAGAAGTCCCATTGGAATCAGAATCTCAATTCATGGACAATTTTATGGCCATGCGAGCCATGGTGGAAGAGATGTATTGAGAATTTAAGAAGGGTCGAGGTGAAAGTACTTCAACACCCAACCAAGACAAAGGAGCAGAGGAACTTTCTCTAGATGCCCATCTAGAGGGCAAAGGAAAAGGGGAAAATCCTCCTCCATCATTTCCTCCACCATCACCTCCATCATCGTCATCTCCTAGCCCTGAAAAGAAAAAGAAGAAAACATCTTTGATTAAATTAGATGTAAAGTTTGATTTGCCAATTTATGATGGAGAATTAAATGCAGAAAAGCTAGATAGCTAGATTAGAAAAATTGATGTATATTGTAGGGTGCAGAACATTGATTCAGAGAGGAGAAAGATTCAACTGGCTAGCCTTTGCCTTGGAGGAACTGCACTAGGGTGGTGGGAAGGCAAGACACAAGCTGATTTGAAGAGACATGGTAAAGTTCTTTCTACCTAGAATGAATTCATTTCTGCCACTAAAAAAAATTCTATCCACTAGCTTATATGCAGCAAGCAATGATGAGTTGGCAAACTCTTCGCCAATTAAAGGGCCAAAGTGGACAAATTTATACCCAGGAATTTAGAAAAAGAGCTTTAATTCTAGGCATATCTCTAGACTCACCTAAAACTTTGTTGAAGTATATAGGTGGTCTGCATAGCTATTTGAAGCACACCACTCTCATGTTTAATCCCGCTAGCTTAGATGATGTATCATTTCAGGTTACACATCTAGAAGAGGCAAGAATGTGAACCCCAAGAATGGGGGATCATCAAAACCCTCTGCAAGCAAGAAGAAGGAAAAGAAGAAGCTGAAATGGAAGGAGAGGAAAACAAAAGCTACACAGAAGGACAAACCTTCATTCACTCACTGCAAGAAGGATGGACACGATGATGAACACTGCTGTTCTTTGCATCTGGAATTGAAACCTAAGAAGTTTGGTGGCAAGAAGAAGAAGACTGCTGCTGCTATTCAAAAAGACTTGAGGTCAGACTTAGGTGATGAAACAACAACGATAACCATGGGTATAAAAGGTAAAAATTCTAAAGCATCTACAAGTAATTTTACACAATCTATTGATAATGAAGATAATGAGAGGAAAAGACATGAGCTTTTTCATATTAGAGTTATTTCCAAGCACTAAAAGATTGATACTTTATTTGATAGTGGTTCACAAGTAAACTTGATTTTTGAAACAATTGTAAAGAAGTTGGGCTTACTAACAACACCTCACAAGAAGCCATATCCATTATGTTGGGTATGTGATAAAGCAAAGCTACAAGTGATAAGACAATGTAAACTTAGGTTTGCTATTGGGTCAACATTTGTAGATGAGGTTGAGCTAGATATAGTTCCCTTGGATATATGTGGTATTGTTTTAGGAAGTCCTTACTTGTATGATAGAAAAGCCATTTTCTATAGAGCTGAAAATTGAAAATTGAATATTATTTATTACACAGCCAACCTTTAAACAAAGCAGCCGACCTTCCTTTTCCCTAATCTAGCAACTTATCTCATAGCTATTTATATCTTGTAACTGAGCTCTTCTTCTATCAACATTCAACAAGAGTCCTGATGATGGATCCCTGTTGGGGTTCGAAACGTTGACAGCAAAATGGTTTTTACTGTGGGTTCTCCGGTCACAAAGTTAGAAAGTATCAACTCACTAAAGATGAAATAGAATATATTGTAAGAGCTCATAAATTCAAAATAACTATTCTCTCATAAACTCAAGGTAGATCAAAAGAATTGTGAATTCATGCAAGCAATTTTTACTAATGCTTGTAAAGGAAAAGAACCCTGATCAGACCAATGTATTTGAAGGCTATAATGCTAAATAGAAAGATGATTTAGTTAAAGTTGTTTCAGAATACGATATCCTATTTCAAGAACCTAAAGATCTACCACCCAAAAGGGAAATAGTACAGGATATTCATTTGCAGCAAGATGCTCCATTGCCTAACATCAGAATGTATAGGTTATCTGCTTTAGAGAATGTAGAGATCAAGAAGCAGGTACAGGATCTGCTTGATAAAGGGTTAATAAGACCTAGCATATCACCATGTGGATCTCCAATCGTACTGGTGAGAAAGAAAGATGGTTCGTGGAGGATGTGCATTGATTATAGAGCACTGAATAAAATAATGATCAAGAATCGTTATCCTTTTCCTCGCATTTATGATCTATTAGATCAGTTGAAAGAAGCAGTTTACTTTTCCAAGTTAGACTTGCATAATGGTTATCATGACGTCAAAGTTGCAGACCAACATGTATGGAAGATTGCTTTCAAGACAAAGAAAACGCTGTATGAATGGCTAGTTATGCCTTTTGGCTTAACTAATGCTTCTACCACTTTCATGAGAGTTATGAATGATGTACTCAGACCTTTTATTGATGATTTTGTAATTGTATATTTAGATGACATTCTTGTTTTCAGTAAAACATGGGAAGAACATTTGAAACATGTAAAGCAAAATTTAGATGTTTTGAAAAGAGAAAATCTCTATGTGAAGTTATTAAAATGTGAATTTGGAAAAAAAGATTTAAATTATTTGGGTCATATTGTAGGGGGTGGTGAATTGAAGATAGATCCCTCTAAGGCTGAAGTCATTATGAACTGGCCTAATCGCAAATCTGCAACAAAAGTTGGGAGTTTCCTAGGAGCAACACAATATTGGAGAAAGTTTATTGCTAACTTTTCCTTGATTGCAACTCCCTTACATGCTTTAATAGGATTGAACAAGGTGTTTCAGTGGGGAGGCAAACAACAGAAAGCCTTCGACACCTTAAAAGAAAAAATCAGTACAACACTAGTACTAGCACTGCCAGATCTTCAACAACCATTTGAGATTGAAACAGATGCGAGTGACTATGCCATGGGAGCAGTGTTGATGCAACACGGTAAACCCATATGCTATCATTCTGAGACATTTAATTCTGCAGTAGTTAATTATCCCACATATGATAAAGAATTGTATGCATTAGTACAGAGTGTGAAAAAGTGGAAACATTACCTATTGGGTAAAGAAAAAATTATACATATATATCATCAACCAATTCAATATTTGCACTCACAAACTAAATTACAGAAATCAAGACATTATAGGTGGATGGGTTTCCTACAACAATTTCATCTTGTCATCAGATATAAGAAAGGAATACACAATAAGGTTGCAGATATGCTATCAAGACCAATCATAAATGCATCTACTGTACTTAAGCATAACTCAGTAATGCATGAAAGCTACATTGAACAATATGCTCAAGATGTAGATTTTAAAGATGTATATGCAACCTTAAGTCATGGCAAACAAGTAGAAGAATTGGATTATTATGTTAAGGACCAAATCTTGTATCATTTGGGAAAGTTATGCATTCCACAAACTGAAAGAGTTAACATAATCCAAGAAGCACATACTTCTCTAATATTAGGTCACTTTAGTGCAAAGATTCTATTATTGGCCAAGAATGCATGAAACAATTTCTAGATATATTAAAGGGTGTACCATGTGTGCTAAAAGCAAGCCCAATAATAGAAAATTAGGCTTGTACACCCCACTTCTTGTTCCTTCTTGTCCTTGGGAAAGTGTTTCCATGGACTTTGTTGGGGGATTGCCAAAATCTAGAAAAGGTCATGATTATTTGTATGTTATTGTGGATAGGTTCAACAAAGTTGTTCTTTTACCATGTATGGGTTCATTTTGGGTTATCCACTTCAATTGTATCTGATCAAAATTCCCAATTTGTTGGGAAGTTTTTCTCAAGTCTATGGGAGTTGATGGACACTAGATTGAAGAAAAGCACAACATTTCATCCACAAACAGATGGTCAAATAGAGGTGGTCAATAGGATAGTGATCCAGTTGCTTAGAGGCTATTGCAGCAACCATCCCAAGCTTTGGGATGAACATTTGTGTTATGTGCAACATGCTTACAACCGTGGAAAGCACTCTTATACTCAGAGATCTCCTTTTGAGACTTGTTTTGGTTTTATACCAAAGTCTCCCTTAGATTTTGTCTTTAGTAAAGACATAGTAGTTGATGGACACAGTGATGTGGACAAAGCAACCAAGTTCATTGAACAAATCCAAGAAATTCACCAGGCAGTGTAGGAACAACTGGAAAGAAGCTAGGCCAAGTACAAGGCAAGGCATGCTAAGCATCGAATTGAGCATAACTTCCAAGTTGGTGATCAAGTATGGATGTACATCAACAAATATAGAATGCAAGGTGAAGGTAAGAAGCTGAAACCAATAAGGTATGGGCCTTTCAAGTACTTGAGAAAATTGGTGAAAACGATTTTCGCCTTGATTTTCCAGCTTGTATGCACATCTATTCAATCGTTAATGCAGAGAACTTGAGACTATATGAACCTTCATTGATTGAAGATCCAGAAGAGCAAATTCAATTGCCTTCTATTGATGATATGTTGCCTGAATATCTCAATGAGTTGCAGGAAGACATATTTCTAGATAGGAAGGTGAGAACTACGTGTAGAGGGGATGTTGAGTACCTGAGAATCGGACTCAAAGGTTCAAAACCAAGTAGTGCAAGATAGATAGAGATTGGACAAGTGAGTAATTTGTATCCTCACTTGATTGATGCTTAAAAACCAACTTTTGGTGGTCCAAAAGATTTTTCAGTGGGAAGGCGTGATCCAAAATGGATCCTAAAAACCCTTTAAGTCTTCAAAACTAAAAAACTATCGCATGAGAAAAACCTTTACAAAAGGTGGATTACACCATCGCAAAGGAAAAACAAGAAGAAATGGCGAAAACAGATTTTATTGGAGGCTTAAGCAACTTTGCATAGGAGTCGTCGGATCTGGCCAAGCAATGGTCCAGATGTAATCAGTGTATCATAATCGGAGGTGGAAAACGGAGTGCATCAGAAGCAGCCTTATGGGAAATCGTGATAGCAATCGTCACGAATAAACAGAGTCGTTGATCTATGTGCACAGATCAACGGTCCAGATCTACTCGCACCATCACATTGCCAATACACACACAGAAGGACTTACCAGGGCCCGAGGACTATGCGATATGTGATTGCAATATGTCGCATTACAAAATCACATCGTGACAATACAAAGGAGCGGGACCAATACTTATGCGACTTATGATAAAACTGGAACTGACGGGTCTTATGGGTACAAATATATATATTTTAAGTTTTGGAAGAAAAGGGTTTTTCTATGTAAATTCACATTTTCGTTAAATAAACGAAAAACAAAGGAAATGCAAATGGAGCGATAAAAAGGACTCGAAAGGGTTTATACTTGCAACGATATATATTTTGAGTTTCGTAATGAGTGGGATTTCGGGTGAGCCTCAGGCGGTAAGCAGTTTTGGACGGGCTCCGCCCGAGCCCATACACTGGCCACCATGTGGCTCGGCACTAGAGAGAGAAAACTGCCTTTTCAGGCTGGTAATCTCCGGGTGCATAAGTCGCTCGAAATAAATAGCAACCGTTGGATCAACGATCATATAGATCAATGGTGGACTTGTGATAGCGACCAAAGGTGGATCCAAAAGGATTATAGGGAGGAACTGATAATATTTGGAGTCTGGTAACTGACAGTTTGGCAGATTTTGAAGCGTTTTACATGTATTTCTCTGTGTAAACAGAGAACAATTGTTTTGGGATTTCTAATGTGCTGATGGTCCCTTTCGTTACAAAACAGGTGGTCACCATGCCTGAAGACATTACACCATGATTGGTTAACGCTCAAAGGGGCTTTGGACTGACAGAGACCAGAAGCCAGAAAGCCTAAAAGGGAAAACGAATAGACAAGCACTTATTCGCTTAAAAGCCACTGAATGATAGAGACAGAGGTAGGCAGTGCTAAGACAGAGAGAAAACAGAGACAGAGAGCGAGAGGGAGAGTCGGTGTACTCAAAAAGACTTGGGGGATCCAAGTAAAGCCCTGTTGTTTCATTCCTGTTGTGTTGAGACTCAATTTGAGCTCACATTTGTAAAAAATCTGCTCTTGAAGACATAATAGAGAGGTCACCACTGAAGGCTGGACCAAGAGACGTAGCCCAAGAGTTTTGGGTGAACTCCTTGATTATTTGTTGTGTTATGTGTGTGTCTGTTATGTTTCTCTAATTGCTTCATTGTCTATATTATTTGCAATCTTTTCAATCCATTGCACTAAGTAATATAGGCTAATCCTACACATGAGTCTGTAATACCTTAATATTAGTCTAAGATCTCATTTTCAGATCACCATGATAGCGGGGGTTTAATGGCAACTGGAATTGCATTGTAAACCTTATTAAATCTATCACAATATTCCTCTACAGTTTCATTTGGTCCTCGCTTAAGGTTCTTGTATTCATTAAGGATCTGTAGAGGGCTCTTTTTAGTTTCCCACCTATTTACGAAAGATTGGTGAAAAATAGAAAGGTCAGCTATACTACCTACTGCTAAGTTTTTGAACCATTTTCTTACTTCTCCCCCTAAGCTCTGGGAAAAAAGCCTCGATTTTACATCATTCTCATCTACTTCATGAAGTTCGAAGAAATCATTCATTTTATCTATGTGTTGCTATGCATTGACAAGACTAGGGCTATTGAATTGGGGAATTCTTGTTTGATAGTCTAGGGGCATATCATGCAACTGGGCGGGTAAAACTAGGGGGCGTAATGAGTAGCCATGTTTGGTGGAACAATGTGTGGTCTTAAGGGAAGTGTAGATATATGATTTGTGGGAATAGGTTGGGTGACTGTTTGTGATACTATTGGATGAGTAATAGAAATTACAGAAGGGGTAGGGCCAACTGATGTTGGACGAACTGATTGGGAAGAGTAAGATGGTGCTGCAATAGTAAGAGCAGAAAGTTCAACAGATTGTTGAATATATGCTTGGTGCAAAACTTGATCAAGTGTTGATACAAGATCCTGCAATTTGTCAAAATCATGGAGAGCTTGTTGATCCAAAACAAGTTCAATAGATGGTTCTATAGGTTTATAAGGCAGAAGAATAGATTCATCAACCACTATCTAATTAAAAAAACTTTCAGACTTGGTCCTGAATAGACTGTGTTCAAAAGGTAAGTCAAATTGAATATCTTGTATGGTATCGAGGTTTTCAGGAAGGGAATTTTCCCGAGAAAGGGGGCTATTTCTTCCATGGCTTTTAGATAAACTTCTTTTTCTTAGAATTTTTTCACAATTGTCTAAAATTTTAGGTGGTTCTAGATTAGGATTAGATCTGGTATAAATTATTTTTGGAGAAAAATCTTAAAAGTGAGGAACAACCTCTAATCCTTTATTTCTTAAATTTGAATCAATGTTCTTCCTGAAATAAACTTTTAGGAACTAGGGAAATTAACCTTATGAAAATGAAATGAAGGATTGTTTTAAGTCCCCAGTATGGTCACCAGAATGTTAGCACTTTGTAATTTTGTGAGGTTGCAGAAGAAAATCACAAAGGTAACCACAAACCTACTTTGGAAGTTGGGATCTAGCCCTGTTAGCTTCAAAGAGGGATCTTTGTAAGATTTAACTTTGTTGTAATAAATATTAGTCTAGTTATTATTGTTCGAAGTTTGGTTTTAAATTGATTGGTTGATTAAGTGCCTGAACCTTCTAGTGGGTTGTGGAGTCTATAGTTCAAAGGGGGTTTGTTTCAGATTTTAGAAAGGAGTTTCACAGGGAAGGGTAGCTAAACTAACTAGATCCTTTCTATTTAAGTGAAATGGAATGGAAGAAAAGATATAAGTTCAATAGAAGTTAAAGAGCAATAAAGAATTCCTTAACATGATATGAGAAGAAAACATAGAAATTATTTTCAGCTAGAAGCAGAGTGTATTTTTCAACAAATTATGTTCGTCAATTTTCTGTAAAATAATTCAGATTCAGAAAACACAAGCATGGAAACAAAGTAGTAAAAAATTAACAATGTAAGAAGCACATCACCAGATAATCTAACACATGAATCATATGAATAATTTCCTCTTTATTACTGATCAACCCATCAAATAGAAAATAGTACAATAGCGTTCTGGAATGCAAAAATCCATGCAGTAATCAACCTTTGATACTTCTAAAAGAGAAGTATTTATAAGGTATTTAGAAAAAATTGAACTGCCTGTAGTGTTGGCACTAAATTTGTGGAATCGATGACTATCTTTCCCTTTAAATTTTGTCGTGTTGTTGATGCTGAGCTATACAATCAAATCCATTGCTTACTCCAGTAATTCACATAATTTATCCCAACGCTGCTCACTTGGGATAGTTTTCTTCAGTAGCTTTCTGTAAACTTTGTCGACCTTAGCGTATTTAGCAAATGTCGGTTTGGAAATGAATATGTGTTTCATTTCATACTGAATGTCAAGGTCATATGATAACGCTTCCAAGAATGCTTTTCCTGTCATGTTGATTCTTCCACCTATAACCTTGGAACTCTATTTACCTTGGTCATTATTTTCTCACTGTAATTAGACCACATACTGAGCTTATCATTTATTACCAATAAATTAGGAAGTCCCTTTTTGTAGAGAGGTTGGATACTTTTAAAGAATATTTATACACCAGTGTCCAGAATTTGGCACTTTTCTTCAAGTTGTCTCATCAAATTTCTCTTAGTCAGCAACTTCTTGACTTCCAATATTTTTTTTGTTCTATCTTCAATCTCTAGCTCTTCTAATTCCTATTTGTTTTTAGAGTTAAGGACTTTTATGAGCTTAGTAGCTTCACTGGGTTTGTCACCCAACAGTTTTTTGACTTATTTAATGGCTTCATTAGACCTTTCGATCAATTCCTGTTGCTCAAATATAATCTGTATTGAAGGCCAGATATCTATCATATCTTCATTGATCTATTTCCAAATATTTTCTTTGATTTGGCTAAGGTATTACCCATGGCAACGTCTTTCTCCATCTGCTGCAATCTCTGGGAAAGTGTTTAGGATTTGTGTATTTATGTTAGGAGGGAATTCTCAAATCTTTTTTTCTACTCCTGTAAGGTCTTGACCTCCGATATTAGTTTGTTTATCTCTTCTCCCTATATAGACATGTTTTCTAGGGATTCATCCAACTTAATTGAATCATTTGTAGTTGAAGAAGGAGGTACTTCAGAAGAGGATGACCCTACTGTTGTAGCTGTTGTAAGAATACCTGTTTGAAGTAGGGATGAAATTGGTATTGTATAAAGAGGAACCAATGCTAGTTGAGAGCTCTGCTCCATCTCTTTGATAATCTTATCCATCTATGCTTCCATCTCCTTGATTTGTGCACTATACTCCACTAGTACCTTGAGCATTTCTTCTTTCTGTAACTCTATCTCTCTTAACTCCTTTGCTTGGGGATCTTCAGTCAGAGGAAACTTCAATTGCTTCTTCAGGGCTGCTATGTCAGCATTCTTCTTCTTGATAATTTCTTCCATGGCCTTTGAATTGCCAGGATCAAACCCTACTTTAATCACCATTTCCTCCAATATTTAATTTTGTTGTCTTTAGCAAGAGAGGAAACTTTCTCTAGTTTAAGATGAGATTGAACATTGTTTAACGAAAGCTGTAGTTTGGAAGCAATGAGGGAAGTCTGTGTGAAGGTTGAGTAGACCATTTCTCCTATCTGCTTGTGCATGTCCATTTGATCCAAATGATGAACATCCTTTGCCTCAAACTTGAAGGTAGTCTGCTTGAAGTCATCTGTTGATTTTGGCTGTGGAACCTGAGCCTCTAGGAATGCCATGTGAATTCTCCCCTTCTCTGTGTCATAGGCTGACATGAGACTATGCTAGATTGAGGAAGACAACTTCCTTAATTGAGGAGAGATGTTGTCATGAATGGATTCATTCCTTTGTTTAGTCTCTTTATATCTCTGGAAAATATCCAATTGCCTATGTTTTGTAGATGACTCTGGTGTCTGAGGTATTGTAGCTGGAATCTCTTTAGTAGTCAAGGATGATGGAGAATCGGTGGTATTGCTATCAAACTTAAAATTTTGAAGGCTCAAGAGTACAATGGTACCCTGTGTTTCCTGCAGTGGTGAGAATTCTATCTTAAAGCCTGTCTTAACCTTCTCTGTATATATCTTAAATTCTTTGGTTGAGACTTTTGTGACTGAAGGAGAGTCTTCCTCTCTTGGTATCTTCTCGATCTTTTCTCTAGGTATGGGAGTCTCAGAGGCACTACTGGAAATCACCTGCTCTTTGGTCTCCTGTAATATGTTCTCTACCCAATTTTGCTGGTTCCTATACTTCTCTATTTCTGGTCTTTGGGTATGCACATAGGGAGTTACCTTTTGTTCCACTCTTAGCTTAGAAATTACCCCAAAGTGGTCATAAGACTATCTAGAACTAAGAGGAAATTTCATTTGTTTCAGCAGGAGATATGCTTCCTCTCTTTTTTCTCTACTATTATAGATAAAAGGTCCTATCTGTGTCTTAATTCTGAATTGAGACTTCTTTTTGGCTTCCACAAAATGGATATTATTTGAGTGGATTATTTGCCTGATGTAATCCAAGGAAAATATCCTCATTGGAAGGTACTTGGGCAACTTATATGGTGGAAACTTTGAGCCATAAACTCTGTTCTCTGTAAATGATTGGTATAGGTACCAATTACCTATCTTCACCTGTTCACTGAGCTATAACACTTTCTCAATATCTTCATTGATTATTGGAACCTGCTGGCCACTCAGCAAACAAGTTGTTGGATACACAAACTGATCAATAAATTCTGTGAAACTAAATTCCTGTGATTGTTTTCTGATCATGGAGGTCCATAAAATAACGGACTGAGGCTATCCTTGCTAGTCGAGATTCTGTACTGCAAAGGAAAACCTATATGTCTGGAAGAAAATGAACATGAATATTATAATTGAAGAATATATGAACATTCCTTCATTTAAAAGTTGAAGGAATTGTTCATGAATTACATCAACAAGGAAGTGATCATAGTCAAAGGTGACCGATAGCCCTTCCTTTGTAGAAAGGGTGGATAGAAAGCCTAAAATAGGCTTTGTTGGGTGTGGAGCCTAATTATCTTCTGTATTCAAAGGTTTCAGTTGGATGTATACCCTAGGAATACTGTACACCCCTCCACATGGGGGGGACTTGTCCCCCCTGCAGGGGTTCGGGGGCCAGTGGGGGTTCAGGAGCAACGCCCCCAAAGTTAAAAATAGATGTAAAATTGCCTTGTAAATGTCTAGTAATTTCTAGTCAATCTGGGTTGTTCATTAGGCGGATGATCTGACGGTAGAAGTTATGTTTAATTTAGGGTTTTTTTCCCTAGAAGGCAACCCCTCACTATATATGAGGGAATTTAATTGTGTCTATATATACCTGTATTCTGAGTGAGGAAGAGAGTGGAGATTGAGAGTGAAGAGGGTGTTATAGCGGATCTGCTGTAGGTTGTATCTCTTCAGTTTGCTGGATAATATAATAAAAGAAGGACTAGCTATTTCTCCGTGGATGTAGCCCAAACTAGGTGAACCACGTATATCTATGTCTCTCTTGTTTTATGCATTTTCTATGTTTATATTTCTGCAATATTTTATGTGTTCCATTGCTCCGTAATATATAATTTTCTAACAATTGGTATCAGAACCGAAGGTCTATTTGGCTGATAAACTCACAGGAGAGAAGGGTTCTTGGTTCGAGTGGGAGCAATGGCGGAAGACGGTAGGTTTAGGGTCGAAAAATTCAACGGCCAAAACTACCAGTTGTGGAAGATGCAGATGGAAGATTATCTGTATCAGAGAGATCTGTACCTACCATTGAGCGGAAAGACAAAGAAGCTGACAAGTATGACAGACACAAAATGGGATATTCTCGACAAAAAGGCACTTGGAACAATACGGCTGTGCCTAGCGATGTCGGTAGCATTTAATATTTAAAAGGAAACGACAACACAAGGTTTAATGTCGGCATTGGCCAAACTATATAAAAAACCCTTAGCCTCAAATAAGGTATTTCTTATGAAGCGTTTATTTAATATGAAGATGTCAAAAGGTGGATCTATTGCAGGCCATTTAAATGATTTTAATACAGTTACAAGTCAGTTAAGTTCTATAGGGGTAAATTTTGATGATGAAATTAGGGCTCTGTTATTTCTGTGCTCATTGCCAAAAAATTGGAATGGCTTAGTTATGGCCATTAGTAACTTTGTCTTTGGATCTAGTACTTTAAAGTTTGATGATGTTGTCGGTGCAATCCTTAGCCAGGAAATGCGATGGAAAAGCTCCGGTGAGACATCAGGTAATGCTTTGACTGTAGAGACTAGGGGAAGAAAAATGGAAAGAGG
>APFE031237319.1:3025-34834 GCA_000404065.3 Pinus taeda
TCTACATTTGGTGTTCAAAAGGGGTATAAGCACAATGACAGGAGGATTCATGAGGAAGGAGCCCACCAATTGAACCAGGCTCCATGAACATCCCCAAGTAGTAGCCATATTCACCAGGGCAAATTGGATGACATTTTTTGAGAAATTCCGAGGGTTTGATGAGGAAATTGCCCAGGAGTTTGCTCTTTCTTTAGTCCCTCACTCAAGGACCCATGCCACTGTCACTTTTAGAGGAATTTCCATGGAAATCACCCTTGAATTTATCAATAGGGTTACTACCCTTCCTCTTGGATTGCCTTGGAGCAAAGATGAAAACCAATTGGACAAGCTGCCAAGAAAAGCTTCTTCCAAAACAATGAACATCCTGTAGAAGATGAAAATGGCATCAGAAGGGCTAGCATACCATACCCTTGGGATGAGATTAGTTATCAAATCATAAAATACATTTCCTGTGAAGGGAGGTACATCATATTCTATGGCTACAATTTTGGAATCGTTCACAAGCTTAGATATGGCATGGACACTCCAACACCCCAAATCTCAGCATCCCTTATTTCCTCCTACAGTCCCTCATAGACTCCAGCATTAAGTTTAAGGCAGGGAGTCCAGATTAGTTGGCTCACCATGGGTTAATCAAAATTTTAGTGGAAGAATCCCTCCATACATTCACACTCCCTATAACATGGGAAGTCTTAAGGAACATGACAGCAGAAGATGACATAAAGGCCCTCACCTTTGATATCAGTCATTCTGACAGTGAGGAAGAAGAGAAGAAAGGGGGAGAAAGGGAAGAGACTGATGACTCAGTAGGACAAGAAAAGTAGGAGGAAGAAACTAATATAGAAGAGGAGAAGGGTGAAGAAACAGAACAGGAAGAAACAGAGCAAACAGAGATAGAAAAGGAGGAAGAAGGAGGAGAAAAAGAGGCAACAGAGGAAAAACAAAGAGAAGTGTCCTATGAGACTCTGGAAAGGGAGGCAGTAGTTGCCCTTAGAGCCTTGAGCACACCAATTAAGCCAAAAGAAAAGAGAAAAAGGCAGGCCTCCATGTAATTCAAGGCCAGGAAAAGCACAAGGATCAAAACAGGGAAACCCCAGACATCTTCAATAGTGCCCATTACCATTGAAGATTCACCCACTGTCAAAGGGGAAGGATCTCCCTCTGAAACCCCTATCACATATGAAAGAGGGACTCCTAGATCTTCTACCAAGAAGGAAAAAGTGCAACTACAAGACCCTAAAACAATCCTACAGGAGGCATAGACAGTTCGACAAGAGACACTGTCAAAGCCACAGGAGACCCAACAGCTGGAGAAAAGAATAGAAGAGTAGCCAAAAGGGAAGGAGGAAGATATAGAGCCACAACAACTTGATCCCCAACCCAGCCTTGCCTCCTATTTCCATATTCTTGAAGGAGGAAGGATAATTCCACAAACATTTGCAATTCCACTATTCTTTGAAGTAGAGAAGGAAATAATAACACATAGGTGGATGCAAATAGCCAAATCCAAGGGAGTTGAGGATATTGGTCATATGGAGAACAAACTTAGAGAAATGGGCAGAGAGTTAAGCATTGTCAGGCATAGAGAAGCAATTGCAAGAAACAAACTTCAAACTGAAAATGAATTGCTAAGGAGGCAACTAAAGGAGAAAGAGAATGAGTTGGCATGCATGTCTAGCTTATCCATGGAGGCACTGCAAAGTAGAACACCAGCAAAATTCTATGGATTATACCTCAAGGACTAATGGCTACAATTTAAGATCAATACTTTTGCACAAAGAGGCACAATGTCTTTTCAATATTACAGACAGTTTATGGACCTGTGTGATCAAAGCACAGTAGAAGATAAGGCAAAGATGGCAGAATTTTACCTGCATAATATGGCCCTCACAGACATGAATGTGTGGGACCCCAATGCTAGGCTAGGTGACCTACAACTAATGGCCATGGTTTCCTGGATGAACCATGAAGAGTTAAGGGCAATAGAAGTAGAAAGGTTGATGATAAGGGAGCAGAATGAGCCATTAATTATCAGAGCTAAGCCATTAGATCCCATGGCTCTCATCAGCACACACCAGCTGATTGCTAATAATCCTCAAATCGCCCCTAGATATAGAGGTGATCAAGCATATTCCATTCCACATTTTGAGGACATCGAAAGGTTACTTGGGGATGACTGTATGCATGCACGTATGAGGAGATGGAACACCTTACCACACAGTCTGAAGATAAGGGATATCATTCCCCAATGAGGATGAAGGAGGCCCTAAGGAGAGTGCCAATGTAAAAGCACTCAATGCAGAGGCTACAGGTCAATTGGATTGGCCTCAAACTGAGACCACCACTATTTTTGGGCATGCTAGAAGGAAGGACAGAAGAAGAAGAGCAGAGGCAGTGGGAAGAGATAGACAGAAAAGAAAGCTTCTATGACAAGGAAGAGGAAACAACATCAGAATCTTGGGATGCTAGAAAGGCCACCAGGGCCATAAAAGAAGATGAGATGGACTAAGTTTCTCAGAGGATGATCAACATTTTCAGTAGGGGGTGATGATGAGCCCCATAAATGGGTAATTATATCAGCTCATTGTTCCTCCTAACATAGTTAAATCAACCTTTCTCTTAGCTTATTGCATGTTTTTTTATTATATTTATGCTTATGGAGTGAGTTGTGTTAGTTATGATGCCATGTGGTCTAATATGTGGTTAATGCAGATTTTTGTTGAATTTTGAAGACAAAGTCAAAGATTCAATGGACAATTGGTAGCAATAATTTGAAGTGGACAAAGGAGAGGATTTATAGGAGGGAGTCCCCCTCATTTATTACTCCCCACTTGGAATTCCCCTTCTTGCAGCCCAGAGTACAAACAACCAAATCAATGCACTAGGAGGCAGCCGAGCAAGCGGAGGATAACAGATGTTTATGTCGAGTTTTGGGAGCCAAGCCTCCCTGATTTTAGGGAAGTTGTCGGTAGCTTCAGTGGTATAAGTAGAGAAGCCTAGGCCCTTAGCAGTGTTGGATTTTTTTCAGATTTTTGTTGTACTTTTGCTATTGTAAAACTCTGCTCAACTTCGAGCTTACTTTTGTGGACAGTTTCATGTAATCCTATTACTGTATTGATAATAAGGATGAGATCCTTTTTTAGCTAGCACTAAGTTACCTCAGAGGGCAAAAGCTGGTGGGTTGGGGCCCAATTCAAGTAGCCAAGCTCCTCTTTGTTTGTGCTTATATGCTTTGTTTCAGTTTATGGATTAGTTGTTGTTAGATGAATTTCTTTCTTGGTTAAGAATAGGTTGTTTTTGATGGTTTAGTAGTTTGCTTTCATTTGTGTTTTCTATAGCAAGTTAAGTAGTGATAGAAAGAATATTCAAAAGGCTAGAAACAATGCCTTGGCCTCTTTTCCTCCCTTTGGGACTATGAATTGAGGAAAAGACACTCTTGCTACCCCAAAAACACAGATTTTCCATCTCCATAGGACTGCTAGTGTTTGCAAGTATGTTAGAAGTTTAATGTTTTGCTTTAGATCTCTTCCACCATTCTCATTTCTGTATTTGAAATAAGTCTTATTCCATGCTTTCTTTTCTTGTAGCATTGCTCAGTATTCACTTCCATGGATCATAGTTTAGACTAGCTTGATGAAAAATTTTGTTTTTTAGATGTACTCACTTCCTTGCTTGCTTTATCTTATTGGTTGACTGTGAGTTCTTTTGTAGCAGATCTCTCCTCACAGCAGGTTAGCCTATCAGCCATCACATTCTCTATTTGATCCATGCCCTACAGGTCACCCAAAGTACACCTCAAATCTACCTTAGTTTTCTGCATTTTTCCATAGGAATTCTTCCTCTCTCCCAATCATCTTTCTGTCTCCTAGTGATTCTTGGTGGACCCTACGTGCCCTAACGCATCATACGAACCTTCACCTAACTTTTCCACCCACTCTCACACCCTCAAAACCTTCAAAACTATTCTTGGCATCCTCCTGTAGATCCCGTGTGTCCTCCTGTAGTAGACTTTCTTTTGAAGGCCGAGCGTGGTAAAAGCCTCCAGAAGACCAACCAAGACCTGGTAGGACCCATACAAAGAATCCTACATCCTGAAAAAGCCCAAATTCCCCCTTCAACACCACTTATCCACTTCCACCTCCACACACAATAGAATACATTCCTGTCATTTTCACATAGAAATACATAAAAATCCAAAAATATGTTTTTTTCTCATTTAATTCTACAAATAGCATGATTAGATGTTGCTTACCTCCATGAGTAGGTAATGACATTCATTTCATTGTTTTCATAGTGCTTTCTACAAAATTAGGATTATTTGGTTAAGTAGGGTTTGCTAGGTTTACTTTACATTTCAGACTTTTTCCTTCCTGCAATTAGAGTAGCCTCTATAGAGTAAGCTTTCCTTTCTTTCATCACATATAGAACTTCTTGTGGAAGCCATAGAAGTTGGCTTGAGCTCCTAGTGATATTGCACTAGCTAACCAAGTGACAACCTATAGTAAGAACTAGTACTTATGCATACATCATCGTCACTTCCAAGTTTGTTACGAACTACCACATTGATAAGAGTAAAGTAGGAAGCCCAGGACTTGCAACATTATTTCTGCAATACTAGTGCTCACCAGCTGCCTCCAGTTCAGCTTGACTTACTTTCTCTGTTCTCTTCTCCTAGCTTTCTGCCCTAACTAACTTCCTGCTTCTCTGTCAGTTCATGGCTTTAAAGCTAATCTGCTTCCTGACTGTTCATTTTCGCTTCCCAGTTTTCTGTTTCCCTACCTTCGTCCTTTTGAATTCCTTTGTTTTACGTCATCATCACTATGTAGTCGCCTCACAAGGAGGTGGCCACCTGTTTCGTAATGAACTGAGTGTCAATTCTCCTGGACGTCTATGAAATGACCATTTTTACCGTTAGGTCCAAGAATTCCCATGAACATGATCCTCTGCCAACTCATCGTCCATGCTGGATTTCAAACCTTTATACAACTTGGCCTATTTACCCCATTGAATCCAGTCATCCATCTAATCACATTTCTACTCCTGATCTGGAGCCTCCAAATCCTACGGTCTCTGTCCATATCAAGCGAGTAAGTAGTGTGACATTTACCATCTGATGTGAGTGGTTTTCTCTCTCTTCCACCGAACGCATGGCACCTAGTGTGTGGCATGAAGCAGGACTTGGTTAAAACCACTTACCGCTCGAAGCCCTTCTAATATCCTATCGGTTTTTGTGTAGGACCCACCTTTGATGGAATTGGCGAATTCCGCACAGGTTTTTTTTTACTTTTCGGGTCCGGGTCGCTTGGGGCTTTTCCTTCTCTGAGGGGTTTTCCCGGTGATATGCAATTAGTGACTTGTCACTAATCACATATCAGAAACCTCCCCCATTTCTCAAAATGGCTCCCCGTTTTGTTGTTTTATGACATTGTGCGTTACCATGGGCCAACGATCTATGTGCTTTAACTGAGGGTCCTCGTTGCTCAAAGTTGCTCAAAAATTACAATTGTTCAAGGATATTTCTAATAAGCTTGACCTTTGTAAGACTTGGAACTTTGGCATGAATTTTAGAGAGTTATGAAAACTTAGAGAGTTCTTTAGGATCCAATTCGAATCATGGCCTTCCCACTAAAAAAGCTTTTGGACCATCAAAACTTGGTTTTTAAGCATCCATCAAGTGAGGGTATAGATTCCTCGCTTGCCCAGTTTCTATCCATTTTGCACTGCTTGGTTTTGAACCTTTGAGTCCAATCCTAAGGTACTCAACCTCCCATCTGCGTGTGGTTCTTACCTTCCTGTCCAGAACTGTATCTTCCTACAATTCATTAAGATATTTCAGCAACAAATCATTAATAGAAGGAAATTGACTCTGCTCTTTAGGATCTTCAATCAATGAAGGTTCAAATAGTCTCAAGGTGTTTGCATTGACAACTAAGTATATTTGCATGTAAGCTGGTAAATCAAGGCAAAAGGAATTCTCACCAATTTTCTCAAGTATCTTGAGAGGTCCATAACTTATTGGTTTCAACTTCTTACCTTCACCTTGCATTCTGTCTTTGCTGATATACAGCCAGACTTGATCACCAACTTGGAAACTATGCTCAATGTGATGCTTATCATGCCTTGCCTTGTACTTGGATTGGCTTTTCTCTAGCTGTTCCTATACTGCCTGGTGAATCTCTTGGATTTGCTCAATGAACTTGGTTGCCTTGTCCACATCACTGTGTCCATCAACCGCTATGTTTTTACCAAAGACAAAAACCAAGGGAGACCTTGGTGAGAAACCAAAATAGGTCTCAAAAGGATATCTCTGTGTAGAATAATGTTTAGCTCGATTGTAAGCATGTTGCAAATAACATAAATGTTAATATAAAAGCTTGGGATGCTTGCTGCAATAGCCTCTCAGCAACTGGATCACTGTGCTATTGACCACTTCTGTTTGGCCATCAGTTTGCGGATGAAAAGTTGTGCTCTTTTTCAATCTGGTGTCCATCAATTCCGACAAGCTCGACCAAAATTTCCCAACAAATTGGGTATCTCAATCAGATACAATGGAAGTGGGTAATCCAAAATTAACCCACACTTGCTGAAAGAACAACTTTGTAGTTTGTTCAGCTATAATATGTTTGTTACAAGGTATTAAAATACACATTTTGCTAAACCTATCCACAATAACATATAATAGTCATGACCTTTTCTAGACTTAGGCAGTCCCCCAACAAAGTCCATTGAAACACTTTCCCAAGGATGAGAAGGAACTGATAGTGGATTGTACAAGCCTAGTTTTCTATTGCTGGGTTTGATTTTAGCACACATATTACACCCTCTTATATATCTAGAAACTATCTCATTCATTTTTGGCCAATAGCAAAATCTTTGCAGCTGTGTAACTGTTTTACTTACACCAAAGTGACCTGATATTAGGGAAGTGTGTGGTTCTCGAATTATATTTACTCTTTTAGTTTGTGGAATGCATAAATTTCCAAAATGATACAAGAGTTGGTCCTTAACATGATAATCCAATTATTCTACTTCTTTTCCATGACTTAAAGATTCATACACATCTTTAAAATCTATATCTTGAGCATATTGTTCAATGTAGCTTTCATGTAATACTGAATTATGCTTAAGTATAGTAGATGCATTTAGGATTGGTCTGGACAACATATCTACAACTTTATTGTGCATGCCCTTTTTATATCTGATGACAAGGTGAAACTATTGTAGAAAACCCATCCACCTATAATGTCTTGATTGCTGCAACTTAGTTTGAGAGAGTAAATATTGAAGTGGTTGATGATCAATATGTAGAACTGTCGCTTTGCCATTAAATAATGTTTCTGCTTTTTAACACTCTGTACTAATGCATACAATTCCTTATCATATGTGGGATAATTAACTACTGCAGAATTGAATGTCTCAGAATGGTAACATATGGGTTTACCGTGTTGCATCAACACTGCTCCCCTGGCATAGTCACTGGAATCCATTTCAATCTCAAAAGGTCTTTGAAGATTAGGCAGTGCTAGTAGTAGTGTTGTACTAATAATTTTTTTTAAGGTGTCAAAGTCTTTCCGCTGTTTGCCTCCCCACTGAAACACCTTGTTCAATCCTGTTAAAGCATGTAAGGGAGCTGCAATCAAGGAAAAGTTAGAAATAAACTTTCTCCAATATTGTGCTACTCCTAAGAACCTTCTAACTTCTATAGTAGATTTGGGTTTAGCCCAGTTTACAATGACTGCAACCTTAGAGGGATCTATCTTTAATTCACCACCCCCTACAATATGACCCAAATAATTCAAATATGTTTTGCCAAATTCACATTTTGAGAGCTTAACATAGAGATGTTCTCTTTTAAAAACATCTAGACTCTGCTTGACATGCTTCAAATGTTCTTCCCATTTTTTACTAAATATAAGAATGTCATCCAAATATACAATGATCAAATCATCAATAAAGGGTCTGAGTACATCATTCATTACTTTCATGAAAGTAGCAGGAGCATTAGTTATGCCAAAAGGCATAACCAACCAATGATACGATCCTTTCTTTATTTTGAAAGTAGTCTTCCATGCATCTTGCTTTGCAACTCTGACCTGGTGATACCCACTATGCAAGTACAACTTGGAAAAATAAGCAGTTTCTTTTAACTAATCTAATAGATCATCTATGCAAGGAAGGGGATAACGATTTTCTATAATTATCTTATTCAATACTTGGTAATCAATGCACATTCTCCATGAGCCGTCTTTCTTTCTCACCAAGACAATAGGAGATACACATGGTGATGTGATAGGTCTTATGAACGCTTTCTCGAGTAGCTCCTGTACCTGCTTCTTGATTTCTGCATTCTCTAAACTGGACAACTTGTACATTCTGATGTTAGGCAATGGAGCATCTTGCTGCAAATTAATATCATCTACTATTTCCTTTTGGGGTGGTAGACTTTTAGGTTCTTGAAATAATATATCATAATTTGAAATATTTTTTTCTAAATCACCTTGCAGTTTAGCATTATAGCCCTCAAATATTATAGTTTTATCAGGTTTCTTTTCCTTTACAAGCATGAGTAAAAATTGTTTGCATGAATTTACAATTCTTTTCATCTGCCCTAATTTTATGAGAGTATAATTATTTCTGAATTTATGAGCTCTAAGAATATATTTGATTCCATATTTAACAAGTTGATACTTGTTTTCAGCTCTATAGAAAATGGATTTTCTATCATACAAGTAAGGACTTCCTAAAACAATTCCACATATATCCAAGGGAACAATATCTAACTCAACCTCATCTAAAAATGTTGACCTAAAAGAAAACCTAAACTTACATCGCATAACCAACCTAATGGATATGGCCTTTTGTGAGGTGTGGTTAGTAATCCCAACTTCTTTAGAATTGCTTCAGAAATTAAATTTACTTGTGAGCCACTATCAAACAAAGTATCAATCTTTTGATGCTTGGAACAACTCGAATATGAAAAAGCTCATGTCGTTTCCACTCATTTCCTTCATTATCAGTAGATTGTGTAGAATTACTAGTGGATGCTTTCGAATTTTTACCTTTTTTACCTATGGCTGGATCGTTGTTTCATCTCCTAAGTCTAACCCGAAATCCTTTTGAATAGTTGCAGCAATCTTCTTCTTTTTTCCCTTGAACTTCTTGGGTCTCAACTTCAAATGTAGAATCCAACAGTGTTCATCATCATGTCCATGCTTCTTATAGTGAGTGCATGAAGATTTTGTCTTTTGTATAGTATTTGTCTTCCTCTCTTTCCATTTCTATTTTCTCTTCTCCTTATTATTTCTTGCAGTGGGTTTCGATGATCCCCCAACTTCTGGGTTCACATTCTTGCCTCTAGCCTCTATATGTCTAGCTTGAGCAGATACCTCATCTATGCTAGAGGGATTAAATAGGAGAATGGTGTGATTTAAATAGATATGCATACCACCTATATACTTCAGCAGAGTTTCATGTGAGTCTAAACAAATTCCTAGAACCAAAGCTCTTTTCCTAAATTCTTGAGTGTAGCCTTGTACACTTTGCCCTTTTAAATGGCAAAGAGTTTGCCAGATCATCATGGCTTGCTGCATATAAGCTAGTGGATAGAATTCCTTTTTAATTGCAAAAACAAATTCACTCCAAACAGAAATAATTTTACTATGCTTCTTCATGTCAGCTTGTGTCTTCCCTTCCCACCATACCAAGGCAGTGCCTCCAAGGCGTAGGCTGGCCAAATGAATCTTACTTTTGTCTGAGTCAGTGCTCTGCACTCTGCAATAAATATCAATTTGTCGAATCCAATTATCTAGCTTCTCTGCATTCAACTCTCCATCATATATTGGCAAAACAAATTTAACATCTAATTTAATCAAAGATGTTTTCATTTTATTTTCAGGGCTACTAGGAGGTGTGGGAAGTTTTTCTTCTTTGCCTTTGCCTTTAGAGTGGTCATGGAGGTGAGATTCTTCTACTCCTTTATCTTGCTTGGACTTTGATGGATCTTCACCCCTACCCTTTTTAATTCTCTATACATTTCTTCTACCATGGCTTTGACGGTCAAGAAACTATCCATGAAATCAGAGTCTGATTCCAAAGGACTTTCTTCTGACATTTTCCTCTTAGGATAGACTCGTCCAATTTCAATGTTAGCTTCGACCAACTCTCCTTCTCCTCATTTAAGCTTTGATCTAGTTAGCATTCAACAACAAAATCCAGCACAAGCTTGTCTAACCTTAGTAACCTAGAGCTCTGATACCACTTGATCTGGAATTTATCCGAGACAAAGAATTAAAGGTATTACAGACTCATGTGCATGGATGTGCCTATGTTACTTTATGCAATGGATCGATCAGATTATGAAATACATAGACACTGAAGTAGTTAGAGAAACATAACAAGAAAACATGTAAACACAACAAGTTTAATAAGGAGTTCACCCAATGCTCCTCGGCTATGTCTCATGGTCCAGCCTTCAGCGGTGGCCTCCCTATTATGTTTTAAAAGTAGAGTTTTTACAACAGTGAGCTCAATTTTAGTCTCATTCAATAGATATAAATTAGTAGGACTGGACTTGCATCCCCTAAGTCTCTGGAGTACAAAGACACTCCTTAGTGAAACTCGACCTCTATTGGTCATAGCAGTATGAGCCCAATCTGAGACTCATACATGACAGGCATATATAGAGGAGTTTGCTTGAACCTCTCAAGCCTTTTTCAGAATACACAGACTCTCTGACTCTCTCTAGCTCTGTCTGGCTCGATGCCGCCTTCAATTCAGCTCGACTTACCTTCTCTATTCTCTGCTCTTAGCTTTCTACCCTAACTAACTTCCTACTTCTATGTTAGTTTGTGGCTTTAAAGGCAATGTTCTTCCGGACTGTTCATTTTTGCTTCCGAGCTTTCTAGTTTCCCTACCTCTGTCCATTTCAATTCCTCTATTTTGCATCATCATCACTATGTAATCGCCTCACAGGGAGGTGGCCACCTAATTTGTAACAAAATGAGTGTTAGTTCTCTTGGATGTCTGTGAAACGACCATTTTTACCATTAGTTCCAAGAATACCTGCAAACATGATCCTCTACCAAATCATCATCCAAGCTAGACTTCAAACCTTTATACAACTCAACCTGTTTACCCCATTAAATCTCGTCATCCATCTATTCACATTTCTGCAATCGATATGGAGCCTCTAGATCCTATGGTCTCCATCCATATTGAGCAGGTAAGTAGCATCACATTTACCCATCTGATGTGAGCAGTTTTCTCTCTCTTTCACTAGACGTGTGGCACCCAGTGTATGGCATTAGGTGGTAATTGGTTAAAACCACTTAGTGCTCAAAGCCCTTCCGATACCCTGTTGGTTTTTGTGTGGGACCGAACTCTGACAGAATTAGTGAATTCCGTACAATTTTTTTTTTTTAATTTTTGGGTGTGGGTGACTTGGTGCATTTCCTTCTCTGAGGGGTTTTCCCAGCAATATGTGATTAGTGACTTCTCGCTAATCGCATATCAAAAACCTCCCCCGTTTCTCAAAAAGGCTTCCCGTTTTGTTGTTTTGTGGCAGCATCTGTTACCAAGGGCCAACGGTCTGGGTTCTTTGGCTGAGGGTCCTCGTTGCTCAGCGCTGCTCACAAATTGAAACTTTTCGAGGATATTTCTAATAAGCTCGACCTTTGTAAGACTTTGAAACTTTGGCATGAATTTTATAGAGTTACGTAAACTTAGAGAGTTCTTTAGGATCCAATTCGGATCAATCATAGATTAACCAAATTGGATTCCATTAGAGATTCTATGAGAGGTAATATTGTCTACTTTCTCATGCTTTTGATTATATTTAAGAAATTTGTAGGTTAATTATGTCTCTTCTCTCCTATAGCTAAGTATTATTTATGTTGGTTTCTGCAATTATTATTAGCAACTCTATTTTCATATGATTGACATCCTAGTTACTTGTTAACTAGGATAAGAAGTTACAATCCACGATGTGTTTAGTACCAAAATCACTTGTTTGTTATCACCTGTACTTATTGCAGGTATGATATTTTCTTCAGAGATGAGTATATGTTGTAGGTTTTACTGCTATACAACAGAAACATTGCTCTTTCCTCTCCTACTTTTCCCTCATGTAGTTGGGGCCTGTTTGTTGGGGATCATTGTCTAATGGTGGATTTCAAGTCAAAGGATGGATTCATGACTACCAATGTTTTTGGGCCAGCCACATATTTTGTGAATAATCCCAATGTTTTTGTCACAGTTGCTTCAACAAGAAACCATGCGCATTGGAAATTATTCTTCTTTGTTACAAATATCGTCAATTTTGTGATGTTTTTGGATAGAATGATTGATGGGATTGCATTTAGAGTATGAAAGCTAATTTTTCATACAAAATTTCTAATACTATTTCAAATGTTGGGTTTTTGAGCTAAAAAATGTAGGATTCTCATACCCCACTACAATATAGGCACAATCAAGGTGTATTTCTATGCAAAATCAAGACATAGTATACATTACCAAAAAAGGTTCTAGGAAAACATTAGGTCATCTTTTACCTACATTTATTCATCTTCGATGCCATTGTAAAACATTTAGATGGGATAGATTACTTGTTTTGGAACCAACGTGAGAGCTTGCAAGTCAAATACAAGGGGAAGTTATGCCATCGTGATGCCACCCAAAATGCTGGCAACCTTTTCAAACTACTAGCATTCAATCATTTATACATATTTAGCTTCCTTGATATTCCACTTTGCAATTTGTTCCCTCCAATACACTCAAAATGGGTGTTTTCACACCTCACATAGATATTATCTTTCATGCATTCCCAATGCAACCATGCTGCCACAATTTTGTTCCTTTTCCGCGATGTCTTTATCTAGAAGACCACCTTATGGGCACATCGCGAAGTCGATCTCTTCATACAAACAAACCTATTCTAGTTTGAACCAAGGAAATAAAATATTAATTCATATTACGTCAGAAATATTTATATCAAGAGGTAATTCCCATACCATACCCATTTCCAAAAAGGATTTATGCCCTCTCCTTTGGAACTCAGTGCAACCCTTGTACAATTCACAAATAATGAGGTTCTAAGTATTTGCACACATTTTTATTTCAGAATTCCAACAACAATTGGAGTTATCAAAATCATCAGGTGAAATGTGCAGCGAGAGCAGAAGGTGCCACACATTCCACAAAATCAATTTAATAATGGAATTTTAAAATGCCATTGCATTCCTATACATATTTTGCAATGGATTTCAACCCATTCAATGCATTTTCAACATCAATCTCCTTCCTCGCATTAAATTATATACAAGGCAATTTTCCCTCCAACACACATCTATTGGATGATCGTTTTTCATATAAATAGCTATGATCAAGAAACATCAGAAGAAAAATCTAATCAAGTCTCGAACCACAACTTCTCCAACATAGCTCATAGGGACATTATACTTCATGACATACTTAAAAATTCTATACTTAAAAATTTATAGTAGAGATCACAAATCAATTATCCTCTCTAAGTCCATCTCACATTTCCAAGTCACATATGTCTAATGGGAACACTAGGCATCTTTTAAAGGTTTTCCTCTCATCCTTCTAATATAGAGATTTCTCTTTTTTTATGCTAGTATTTCATCTCATAATTCCTAGCTTTGAAATCATCCTCTTCTCCATATTATTCTCCACTTTAGGCTCTTGTGCCCATTTCATATACACAAAGATTTCAACTGATTCAAAATGGTTATCATACTCACCTAATCACTTTGATTACCTTTCTCTCTATGATACCAACACCATCAATTTATTGTTTCTACTCTAATTATACCAGGGTAATTCTATACAGAAAAACCCTTTCTTGAATTCCCAAATGAATCCATCTAATATCTCAGTTTGTAATAAATATTCCTCATGCCTGAAACTTAGTATGGCTTTTACTGTGAACTACAATATGGGATTCATAACCCATTTATACTTGACTATCATTCCTATAGATGAAGATATAGACAAACTGAAGGTAGAGCCTTATACAAAATCCCAACAGTTGATGAGATAGAAAGCGACTTAGATGTCAAAAATGACTGGCTTATTTCTTTGTATGATGATTAGAAATCATCATTTCTTGGTTGGAAGATTTCCCATATGCTACTCACTTTTCTCTCTCTATTACGTGGGGGGTTATAATGACCCTCTTTGATCTCGCTAATCTGGTATATCAGGGGTTGGTTCAACTCCTCAATAGCTCAATTTCTCCTTTGTTGCAGCTATCCAAGTTTTTTTCTACTCACCTTGTGAATGGAGGTTGATACTTTGCATGATTTCTACTTCCCTCACCTTCTCCTTTAAGTACCCCACTGACTTGGATAACATTGTATTAGTTTCCTCCAATTTTCCAGTCTTTTATTTGCATTATGATATGTCAGATTGCACCTACCATACCTCTCTATCTTTAGCTGATCAATTGGGATAGTGGTTGCACATTCTAGGGTACTTGGGAGACTCCAAGATAGTCTTGAGGCTGATAATATTTTAGTATGTTTCTATTGACCTTGCTACCTCTCTCAGTTTCGTGCTTGGGAATATCAGGAATCTCATCGAAGGATATGAAGTGATTTCCTTCTTTGCCATGACTATGTATATTATATTTTCATTCTGTTCCTTTTTGTTTAGGGCATGTGTCAAAGATCTGTTTGATTGGTGTCCTATGAAGGGTACATGTTCCAAATGTGTCAGACATGTATCCTCACGTATTGGTGTCTGGCACTAGCATACAAGATATGAGGCTTGTTTGGAGGTGTGCTACTTAGTCACTAAGTAAAACACAACTTTATTTTGAAAGTGCATTTAGCCTCCTAGCTTGAGAGCTCCTTGATAAAGGTCATTTATTGCTTCCATTGTAATTGTAATGCTGGTGAAGAGGGTTTTGATCATGTTAAGTGGTTATCAAGCTCATGTCAATGAGGATGTTCTCTAATTATGTTTTTCAAATGCTTAAAATGATAACAGGTGGAATTGGAAGTAGCGTTTTCTCATGCCATTCCTTTATTGAACTTAACTTAAAAAGTTCAAATTTGTTGTCTCACAATCACTAAAATTTAGAATACATGCTTTATGTACTTTGTGTAATAGGGTGAATGACAAGTAGTTTTTAATTTTGAATGACTTCAATGCTTGAGTGATCATTGTTCTCCTTCAACATTTGTTCAAGTTCTATTAAGCACTTTTAATTACACTCTTCATAGGTTGTAGAAGCTTTGTTCAGGGACTCCTTTCATGTAGGTTTCCCATAAATCCAAATATTCATCAATGAGGGGGAATAATATATTGATATTCAATGGATCTCCTTTTTCCACTATGATTTTGTGGTTGAATGGAACAACATAAAGTGGCTACAACTCTTTTAATATTTCTTAGAATAACTACTATGAACCCAAATTAGAAATTACATTAATGATTTGCTTCGAGTGGCATTAGAATGACCTGGAAAGTTGACATTTTAAGGGTATATCTTCCTCAATATTACTTAAAATTGCTATTATGATCCCAATCTAAAAATGACATCAAAAATTCTCTTTGGACAACACTGCTGTGATTGCAATCGTGCTTCGAAAAAAAAAGAAATACTAAAGTCATGCCACAATATAATAATCAAATGATCTCATTTTTTTGGCTACAGTTTTGAGGCCGCAACTTAAAATGGTTGTAACTTCCTCAGTATGTCTGAGAATTGCAATTGTAAACCATTTCAGAATTGGTGACACAACTACACTTTTGATGGCATTTGGTGCAACTACAATATGGCTTCCAAGCGAGGATAAATTCTACCACAAGATAATCTACAAAAAAAACCAAAATGATTTCATATGACTCAAATTGCTGATTTGGTACTACTTGTTAAGATCAATAGTGAATAATAATAACAAGAATCTAAGGAACACACAATTGGACATCAACCGACTTGTATTATCAACAGTAATTAAGTGAGGGAAAGCTATCCCAATTAATCAAAGGGGATGACCTCCAATATGAGTGCCAAAGCATGAATTCACAAAGACTTTCTTCTCTATATTCTATGACATAATATGTATGCCCTCCTATGCAAACTCTTCCACCTCTACTCCATCTGCACCACTCCTTCAACATCAATAGTTTCAAACACTAAACCATCAACATTAGAATAATTTCATGAAGCTTAGTCAATCAAAATTTCAACTTGCTTCTCTTTATTCCCAAGGTCATTCTTCATAGTCCTTTCAACAATCTCCATGGTGAAATTTTAGTGTTCCCTTGTTACTTTTTGTTTTAAATAGGGAAAATAATAGTGGATCGAGACAACATGGGCTTTAGATAGTTGGGTTTATATTTTATCACAACACATATGGCATTATTTATATTTTTCTAACTAATCACGATCTTTTTGTACAACTATAGAGACCAAACTATTTATATTTATTCGGGTAATTCAACTTTGTTGCAAGCATGTCCTTTTCTTGTATCAGAATATTATGATGAAATATAGCTGGTTTACAACCTTTGAAATAATATCTTAGTTAAGTAGCCACAGATGGGGAGTTTTCTCTACCAGATATGCCAAGGGCTTGCACTTAGTCCCATCCAACAAGAATTGCATACACGGGCATTATGACTTTCCTGGATGGGCAAGATGGCCCATGAGGCAAAGGGATATGAGATTTCGTACCTCAATTAGGGTATGAAACACACCCTATTTATCATCATACCAAGACCATATTGACCACTATAGTTAGTTTTGATTGGGTTTTCGTTGCCATTAGGATATATTTATGGGTGGATCTCTGAAGCCATGGTGAGAATGTGGGTGCATGATAAGAATGAAATTACAAATGAACATTCATGTTGTTTTCTTAAACAGAAGTATGTATGCCTTCCATAATACCCAAATGCTTGAGAAATGCATTATGGCTACATGGATAACTTTTGTAGATCAATGACATCAACAATAACATTGTAGAATCTTGTTGGATGTCATTCAATATATTACTATTACATGACACATCGAATCTTATTTGATGTCATTCAATATCTTACTATTACAATGCACACCTTCAAAAAATATTTTAGCATATTGCATTTGTCATTCTTGTGCAACACCATGGGCTTATGAAGGGTGTCTCTGTTCTTCATTGCTTCAAGGTTTGCTAGTTAGTGTATGTTCACTCGACTATGATTGTCCTTGGGAAAATAATTTTATTAGACTCCAAACCAATTAAATTGCACAACTACGCTAATATAATTTTGAATTTTTTTTAATTTCTACTATGTGCATCTATTTAAATTCCCTTTATTGGTGGAATTATCATTTTCTTGTCTAATATGAATCTGATTCTTGATAATGAACTCTTTGTAGAGGCCCGATATTTTTCAAATAGCTAATGGTTGCCACCAAACAACTAACAGTGCCTTGTGGCTAGAAATACCATTGGTGGGATGGGATGTTTATGATCCAGCTTGTGCCAAATCATTCTGGGATCCATAGAACAAATGTTCACCACAACCATAATGATCTTTTTACGAAGACAGTTCCAGTGGGCTTGACATGATATAAAAACCTAATGTAAAAACTTGTTCCTTTTGTTAGAAAATCAGAATGACAGAAATATTTTCTTATGTTGATAATTACTTGTGATATTTTTATGTTCTTACTTACTTGTGATATGGTTATGTTATGTTCGTGAATTACATTACCATTATTTGTGACAGTGTGGAGCCTTTGAACATTCCACCATATCCTTGTGAACCCTATCCATACATGACAACATATCATTTTCATCATTTGAAATGTATCATTCCTAAATCATAAGAAATGATTCATCACGTTGTATTTGTTTTTCATATCACATTTGTGCCATTGTTACCTTAAGTCGTAAGCATACTTGTATCCATAGTCACCAGACTCAGCTGAGTTAACCTGGCTAGTATTAATCATATAGGATCTAAATCTGAGTAGATTGGATGGAGTTGAAGTTTACTTGGACATAATTCAGGGTCTAACTTAGACTTGAGTAGAACTCTCTTAGGATTTGACTTAGGCTTGGGAAAGGATCGGGTAAAACTTGACAGTTAAAAATTAAATGTTTTGTCCAAGTTATTTTCTCGACCAAATTTCTTGAATTAAATCTTAAGTCTTGCCTAATTTTAAGTCAAAACTTGTTTCTTTGTCCTTGTTGAGTTGGACCTAAAGCTTTATAGAAATAATTTCCGTAATGTTATTTCATAGAGACATATAATTGAGTTTAGGATTAGTTGATGCTTCCATCACCGTGCCTATCATTTAGAACCAAGATGCAATACATTCATCTATTTGAAATCTGAGTGCCTTTAGAGATAGAACTTTGTAGCAATACTTGCAGGAGTATCGAACTTGAGGGTTTCCTAGGAGGACACATGAAGAAAGAGGAGTGTGTAAAGGGAAGTACACTAAACTTGTTTGATACTTCCACACATTTTGAGGGCATGCCAATAGAAATGTCAATGTTGTTGGATGCACTCGCATTGGCTAGTTTTAGAAAATTAATATTTCCAACCAAGAGGATAAAGAATTGGTATGCCTAAGACATATTGTTGTTATTTCTTGCCTTTATTTTTTATTTATTACTATTCTGCCACTAATAACTTCATTGCATAACTTTCTGTTTAGTAATATATTACAACAGTGACTTGTTAAAAGAAAGAGATCTCGATTTGTTTGAATGTCATAAACTCGAAGGAAATTTAGGTTTAAATTAGAAAATTTTCTGATCAAATATAAGCATGATGTTTGATCATTAAAAAAAATTGTGATGACAATAAGCAACAATTTTGGACATGATGAATTACATAACTCTCCAACTCAAGAACATGTTGGAATATTCAATTTTGTCTACATCAGAGAAAAATGAGTGAGTAACATTGAGTTTTCTTTGAATATTTATAGAATCATTTCAGAGGTTCTAAATGGAAATTGAATATGGTAATCTTGCTCAATTATTTACAAGGAAAATAAGGGGCATAAATAATTTTTTGGGTTTTGGGAATTGGATTCTTTTTACCCTAGAATAGTACACTCACAATTGAAAGTTATTATATTGAAGCTATATTCCCTACTAGTATCACAATTTCCAAACTCTTGGCTTATTATTTTTTAGTTTCTTTTTGTAACCTTGTGTTAGCAATACTTTTCTCCACCTATTAGATTTCTTTTGACCAATTTTATGGTTGGACTGTTACCGCTTCTTAAAGCTAACTAGAGGAAACAATACAACTACAAAAGTGGAGCATGAGAAATTCTTAGTATAAATTGCTAGCTCCGCTATGTTTGATTATGTTGGATAAAATAAAAAATCCAATGTACCATAAGCATGGGAATTCAAGATACTGAGACAAAAATGTGTGCGTCTATTTGCATTTATTACTTTAGTTGAAGATAACATTTCGTTAACAAATGTTGTACACTGAGAACAAAGTAGGTACAAAATTTATTTTATGGTGACATTTTATTTGCTTTGTTTATACAGGTCATGTGTCCACATAGCAACCACTATCACCCAACTAAAGAAATCTTGTCCCAGTTTCTTAATTTTATGGGGAAAAATGACATTAACAATATTACTGATGTTGAGGTATATATCGTATAAATCTGTTATAGTCTACTTTAGTTTATATTCTAGTGTTTATGGACTTTCATGCCTTATACTCTGCATTGTATCTTCTTTTTTTTCCTTCAGAAAAAGAACTCAGTATTGATGGTAAGATGCAAGGATTGAAGAAAGAGGAGAACAATAGCACCAGAGTGAAAAAATGTAAATTAAAGAGAGAGAAGAGAGTTGGTGTAGTGGTACCTATAAAGACAATATCTCACATAAAACACACACATAGAGACTCATGGTCAAATCTTCAGAGTTGGTGAATTCACCTACAATGCCTTGGCAATATAATGATAATGTTTTGAAGTGATGAAACAATATTTATGCTTAAATTGTATTCCAACAAATATTAAGTTGGAAACTCATATTGTGATACTTGACATTTTATATTTTATAATTTATGTAGTTGAAATTAGTTATAGTTGCACTTCATATTACTTAGTATTGTCATTAACACATGTAAATTTGTGTTTTCATATTAGATGAACATGTACATTGTGTGACCTTTTTTTTTAAATTTAATTGAAAAATAATACTAATTAATTTATGGTCATTAATAATAAACACATAAAACCAATCTAAAACTACTAAATTGGTAATTTATGTTTATTAATGATGATCACAAATAAAATGAATATATGACTAAATTAGTTGCTTCTAACGATTGTTAATGAAAGTAAATGAAATGAATATAAAATACTAAGGGAGTCATTTATATAATGAGTATGAAACTACCAAAAATAATAAATGACTCGTGCAAATGATAAATTTGTGATTACAAATGATGTCTAAATTTTGCATATATAGGACTATTAGTAGCTAATTTATAGTATCTTATAACATAACCAAAATTTAGTCATATTTCTTTAGTCATTAATTGGTTTCGAACAATGACTAAAATTTGCATATATATGACTATTAGTAGCTAATTTACAATGTCTTATAACATGACCAACATCTTGGTCATATTTTTTTGGTGATTAATTCATTTTCTCACGTGATCATTTAGTAATATATTTTGTTGTATATTTGGTCATTAATGACCAAATCAATAACTAAATTAATGATCACATTAATGAACAAATCTATGACTAAATTAATGACCAAATAAATGACCAAATATACTACTAGACAACAAAATTGAGACAACCAATTAATGACTAAGCTAAAAACGACTAAAAGTTGGTCGCGTTATAATATACTATAAATTAGATACTATTGGTCACCAACCAAAAAATAGTCATTTATATGCAAATTTTGGTCATTTTTTTAGTAACTAATTAGCCATTTTGTACTAGTGAATCTTTAGTTGTCTCTTCGCAATCGAGCCATTTCATCCTTTAATTCCTATACACTCACCATAATATCTAGATTGGTTTTCCTCGACTCATCTCCCAGCTTTACCCAAACTTCAAAGTTTCCCTCATGAAATGATGCTGGTCCCATTCCCATTACACACTTGTGTGGTAGATTTCTATTGTTCCTCATACTGTCTTACCTCTTCTTCCTACGTGCATATCACAAATTTTGTTATTAATTTAATCCACACATCTCAGTTTGGCAACCTTACTCACTCTGATACCATATGTCACACATCTACTAGGTAATAATATTCATAAAAAAAAATATTATTTACTATCTACCATAATGGCCACACAGTTTAACTTCACAACTATGAACAGTAACCTTGTAACCCTTCGATAATAACTAATTCCAATATGAAATTGACTTTATAGAAATTATATGATCAATCATTTTTAATTCATATAACATAATTGACCTAGGTTGGGTCACATCCTGAAATGGTTGTTGTCAGAAAAGTTGACATGTTATTACATAACTTCGTTGTGTTTACAAAGCAACAGTTTTCCTATCTAATCACATTTAAATTATGAACCTTATACTCTTTACATATTTGGCTCTTGGTGCATCTCTAATATTTTGATCTGTATCCATTCTTGCAACCTCCATAACACATTGATGGCTGTGGTTTATTCCACCTAGGTGGTTGAGCTTCCCTGGTAGTGCTTTTATTCTCGTACTGTTCCGAGTGTGGATTGAGGTTCCCTCTAGAATCAACAACTTGGATACATATCATGGATGAGACGGGTATGATGGATCCTCGGTGTTATAAGCCTCTGGTTAGGTGTATCCTCCTCCTCATTTCTCCCGTGTGTGCTATGACTAGGGCATTTGGTGTAGAAGTTGATCTCCTCCTCCTTTACCTCTTGCAAGTTGTGGCTTGGGCATTTGGTGTAGAAGTTGATCTCCTCCTCTTTTCCTTCTTGTAGGTTGTGGCTTGAGCATTTGCTACAGAGATTTCTTTCTATAAACAGGTAATTATTTTTCTTTTTAAATTAGAGAGATGGATTCATAGTTCTGTATTGATTTCTCTATCTGGTATACAACATCTAACAGTTGGTTCTTTCATCTATGAGGGTTCCGGTTCATGGTGCTCTCTTCAGCTTTAGAAAGCTTCCTTTATCTAGCCTAACCTAGGTAAATGTTTTCCAGAAGGTGTTTCCTTCATTATGCTAAGTTTTTATGGTTTTATTCTTTGGCTAAGGCTCTAATCCTCATCTACCTATTGGAATGGAAGGGCTTTGTAATGCCATGGAGAGGGTTGGACAAAACATTTGTTCAGATTTCGGTCTACGGCAACCTCCAGGTATCTCGCATTACTTGGGTGCTCTACTAAGTAAAAGAAAAATGTTTGGGGTTTCAACCCATATTTTAACCTTGTATGAAGTGCTTCAGATTTCCTTTTTTGACATTCTCTACCATTAAGGGTTTGTAAATAAAACGATTTTAAGTGGCCTTTGGTCTTAAAGTGGTTTTGGTATGAAGAGCTCACGCCAACCTTTAGTTAGGAAACTTGGTCTTGAAAGATTTTGTTCAGGGTCTTGGGTTTCTAAACCCTAGTCTCCTGCTCGACCCGATACTATTATAAATATTCTTGTTCAATGCATTCAATCTTGTTACCTAATTCGGTTTACTTCTTCATTAAATTGAGAGGCAGCGTTCTCACCGCTGTACCTCTACGTGGGTTAATTAAATTTAACTTAACTGTTCTTGTCTATGGATTCATACTTTTAAAGACAATTTCTATTCCGATCATGCACTTGCAATGGTTATTTTCAAAGGATTCCTAAGAGTCCTCTATGAAGGATTCCTTCGGGTTCTTGAATGTTGTTTCATTTATTCTCCTATACACTTTATCGCTGGTTTATAACGATGCTAGATTATAACTGCAATTTGTATAAGTTTAATTCCTTTATTAAAATTTCACTGTTTATTTGTCTTTGAGCTAAGAGAGAAAAGGGTATCTAAGTATCCCTAAGGCTTTGGCAACTTCTGAACTCAGACTTGCCCATTTTTCTTTTTGGTCTATACCTATTGGTATTATGAGATGATTTTGGAGTTTAATTCTATTGCCTTGGCCATTCCTGTCAGTATGCTTGTATTTGTTTATTACCAAGATCATATGTATGACAATTTCTATTAATGAGGCGTTTAATGTTTAAGATGGTACGTCACTGATTTTTCTACGGTTAATTAATATTGCCTTCAATCTTTTCAGTCTTTGTAGGAAAGGATTATAATATATTCGCTAAAACGACATTGAAGATTTGTTTACCTCTACATGTAGTATTTATATAATTCTCTTACAATATCACAAAGAATTTATCTAAACAATTTCCTGATTTTTATAACTCTTTAGTAAGCTAAAATCTTACAATATACATGAATGAGGCCTAACAATTTACACATAAGAATTATATATATATAGTTACTATGGAATAAACTCCTACTAATTAAATAGAAGGTTTCTTCCACTTATCCAGACTGTTGTTTCTTAGATTCTTTTATATGTCAGTCCATAGGGAGAACTTTCCTCTTGCTTATTCTTTTATATGTCAGTCCATAGGGAGAACTTTCCTCTTGCTTATTTTCCTTCCAACCTTGAGACTATTACTCTAAATAGTCTCCCTCCCTAGCTCCTCCTATGTTCAAGAACCTCTTCTATGAGAACTCACAATCTCACTGCTACCTGGTCCAAATGAGACATAGCCACATAAAAACTTCCTGATCCATAGCCACATAAAAACTTCCTGACCCTTCAGCACAGATTTTCGTCATCTCAGATGCCCATATCCTCTTCATCTTCTTGAATAAATCCTCAAGAAATGAGTTAGAAATAGGTAACTATTTCTCAAACTGATTAATAAGTAAAAATAACATTTAAGGATCACTGTTGCTTCCTTAACCCATCAAGAGATTGTTCCATTTTCTCAATTAAAGATATCGGTGTTAAAGATGTATTTGGCCTTTCTTCCGCTATGTTTTCAACATAGGTTCATGTTTTGTGATAGTTCAACATATTTCTCTACAGTCTTTGTATTCTCCAACCCTACTAAACCATGAACTGCAAAAAATAACAATCTTCAAAGCTCCCTGAACTCTATGGAACTCCTATTGGAAGAGGACGATTTCCCAAAATATATATATAAATAATTTTCTAAATAAAAATCCTCTAGATTGACCATCTTAATGTTATTTATATATTTGTATTAAAATATAAATTGATTTACATATTTTTCAATATAGTGACTCTCATATCATGTCAAGAGTAAAGTTCAATCATGTCATGTAAGATTAATAAGTATTGGTAATATTACTCACACTCCTATATATGCCCCAAATAAATGCATATCTTAATTCTATATACTCAGAAAATTTTCAAACTGTTTTCCATCTGCATTATGTTATTGCTAAACCACACCTTCAACTCGGCATTAAACGCCACTATGTTATTCTAAATTACACAATCAGTTTTGCACTCTCCACAAATTAACACAAACAAGAAACAAACACAAATAATGGAGAAAGAAGATAAAATATATACTGTATGTAGGTGATGTTAACGTGACGAAAACCCGAACATGGTAGAATACGTTCCGAGTGGCCCAATTTGTTTATTTGCAGTGGGATGGATTAATGTACAAGATAATCGCCGTATTAAAAAGTCTTTCAAGATCTGTTTTATCTGCAGTGGGATGGATTAATGTACAAGATAATCACCGTATTAAAAGGTCTTTCAAGATCTGTTTTTAAGTGATAATTGAAAAGGTTGTAACATTGTTTATCTAAGAGTAAAATAACTCCCTATCACCGTATCGAAAATGTCTTCCAAGATCTATTTTTAACTCATATCTTAAAAAGTTGAAGCACTGTTTGTCTGAAGATTTCTTTGGGTGCGGTATTTGAATTCCATGTCTCTTTGTTTCTCACTTGCATGAAAACCCTTCGAAGTACATGTTGGGGTCATTGCCGCGCTCTCGGTGCTTTCTGTTAAGCTTTCACTCTGCAATGAATAGACTTCAATCACTCCACAATTTAATGGGGAATACGAAGTAGTGGAAACATAAATTGACTATACGCGTCCACGACTTTATCAAAATCCAGATGTACGCCCTCAGTCGTTTATGTTCTGCCCGTGGTTTCTCTTTTCTGGCGGGAAATGTTCTTTAAAATATATCTATGTATGTAGTGGTGGATTGCATGGAGATATTATAAATTATATAATATAGGGATATAAAGAAAACGTTATATATATTTATATTTGCATATAAGAGTATGTGTGTTTTTCAAAGTGAGTTTGTAGTATTATCTTAAAATGGTTTATGTTTATTTAAGAGCAGGGTAAGACTAGAGGTTTTTGGAAAGAGTAGAAGCTTATTTCTAAAGATTATAAGGTGATATGGTTTTTCTGGCCTAACAATGATGAATCAATTTTAATAGCTAATAATAATGGTACTCATTATTAATATTTTTATAGATTTTAGTGGTGTTCAAAAAATAAATAAAATAATTGATTTAAAAATTTATTATACAGATATTTTGACTATTTAAAAATTACATAAAAAATAAATAATATTTTTTTTAACACTTCCAAAATTTAAAATAAAATTAGATCTATAATACTATTTTTATTTTAATTGACATCTCTCATACATCAGAGCTATTTATATTTTTCTAAACTATAAAATAAAATACTTTGGCTTATCCAATATAAATCTAGTTTTCCTTTCGGAAACACTTTTATGTTCTCTTTGTGAATATGGGCAACCATTTAAAAGGGGATGTACTTTGGGTGCTCTTAACCATCTAAACTTAGGGCATTACTGGCCAGTCTCGAACATGGAGGGAAATCAATAATAGGTATGACCAATGTAAGTGAAAATTATTTATAGATTTATAATTTTTTTGAGAAGTGTTATATAGTTAAGTATAAAAATAATATTGTTGTAATTTAAAAATAATATATTATTAATAGTAATATAAAGATGTTGTTGTAGTGTCTATAATTAAGTGTAAATATTAAATGTTGTTACAATTAATAGGAAAAAAAAAAAAAAAATGTAATTATGTAACTTTGTTGTAATTATGTAACTTTGTTTTATTAATAAAACTATAAATAACTTTTAGATTAAAATATATAACATATAAATAGTAGCTATAGATTGAGATCTATTTTACCCATATAAATTAAAATAATGAGTTATTATGGATACTTTAATTTAATTAATGATTACATAAAAAATAATACTTACTATAAATAAATTCTACAACTAAATTCTTAAAAATGGATATTTGGCATCACTTTACCATGGATATTACTAATTTCTATTCAAGCTTTGTTAGAATAGCCTAGACCAATACCATAGGTTATTAGTATTACATGCCAAAAAACCATAAGTCATTTTACAATTAAAACACTTTGTATCTATTTTATTTCAATTTATATTTTTAATTAAACCTAAGAGAAAAATGATTAAAATTACTTTTGCCATATATCTAACCCATCTATCCTCACTAAGTATTTCATAAAAATAAAATCGAAATTTTAATGAGATAAAAAATAAGAATATATTATAAATAATATTATTTTGAATCACTATGAATCTAGGAATCAAATCTCTTAAAATGTTATTTAATATAAATAATATTTTTATGATCTATATGCCAGGAATCAAATCTCTCAAATATAATCATTTCCTTAATTATTATACTCTAAAACTATTTTGGCCTTCAAAAATTGATACATATAGTGTTCAGTAATTTGTATATCCAAAAATTAAAATAGATCTATATTAATTTAGATAAAAACTTGAATAGTATAATATTTTATAAATATCATTATTTCTTTTTGGTAATATAATATTTTAGTAATAGCTATTTCTTCTTTTAATGCTTCAGATGTACTTTTTAATTTATAAATAAATTTCATAAAAGAGTTAAATAATATGATATTAATAGCCAATTTGCAACATGAATAATGATTGGAATTCTTTTATAAAAGGAAGAAACATAGGACAACTTTATAAATGTATAGAAACATAGATAAGTATAAATCTGCTTGTTGTCTTTCAATTGAGAATTCGTTTGAAAAAACGTTACTAGACTGCATGCTCTGTAATGTTCACCATACTTTTTTGTACTTCGGCTTTAGTGTACAGAGAAACGGACTGGAATCCAACAGTTTCCTTTCGTTTCAGAAAAAGAAAGAACATGATTGACGAGAAAAATGAAACATGTTGAGCGTTTTTAGAATAATCCTTCACGTCTGCAACTAACTGTTTATCCGAGTTGATTGAAAAGAATCCCTCATTCACGATTTGCTATACATGTTGAAAATGTGTCATAGACAGTTTCCTTTGAAACAAAATAGTTGGATTCGCGGACAAAGGTCCAGTTTCCTTATTAAAAAAAATTAATAAGGAAATTTTAATTATGAGAAATTAAGGTATGGGTGTTTTTAGTGGAATATATTATAAAGGAAATTTTAATTATGAGAAATTAAGGTAGGGGTGTTTTTAGTGGAATATATTATATATCTGGATTATCAGGATTAACTATGGATTATTAAGATTAACTAAACAAATTTATGATCAAATTTCTCATAAATTTGGATAGTCTTCATAACATTTATTGTAATGAGTAAAATTCAGGCAGATGATATAACAAAATAAATTCAGGCAGATGATATAACAAAATATATCACAATATCAATAGTTACTTCACATAAGGTTACCCAGCTCAAGACCTTTTTTAAAAAAACTTTAATATTTCTGAGAAATATAAACATTTTTTTATTGAAACATTTTGATTTGAAAATTAATTATAAAATGATTTAAAAAAATGCATTGAATATATTTTTGATATTAAATAAAAGTAAGTTTTTAAATTGATTTTTAAGCTAGGTGTAATGAAATTTAATTAATTATATTATATATAATAAAATATTTTTTATATTTAGAAAATTGGAAAAATAATTTGATTGATTAGTATATATTAATTAATGTGGCAAAAAAATAATGTAATCTATTTTTAAAATTTTTTTTGGTTTTAATATTATAAATCAAATTATATATATATATATATATATATATATATATATATATATTATATTATTATATATATTATTATATTAGGTCAGGCAAGGGAGTATGATGTGCTAGGGGAGAGACATCTTTAAATAATCTAGTGAGCTGCCTAGTTGTTTGTGGCTTAGATCCCTGGATCAAGGCTCCTCAGATACAGATAACCCAAAAATATCAAAAACAACTTTATATATATATATATATAACTTCATAAAATTCAAAGAAATATATATTCTATAGTTATGAAGCAGAATATAAAATTTCCTAGTCACAAATATTATTTACAATATTTATTAAAGAATTACAACATTTCAACACAATTAAAAGTAATGTTCAGGAACCAAATTACAACTTATGTTATCTCTCATGATGTAATGTCAAATTTACAAATATACAATTTAGGCTATCTCTCATTATGTAATGTCTAATTAAATATTTGTAAAATTTGGAACTGTCTTTAATTATAACCTTAAAACTTTTAACTTTTATTTATAAAGGTAAAAATAAAAGACTCAATATACATTAAAAATACAAAAAATACATAATTTAAAATATCTATAATGATGGAATGTTTGATTAATATCACAATTTTTTTCACTATTAGCCCTTGCATCTCCATTATGTTATTGCTAAATCACATCTTCAACTAGGCATTAAACGCCACTATGTTATTCTAATTAACGCAAACAACAAACAAACACGAATAATGGAGAAAGAAGAAAAAGTGATACTGTATGTACGTATGCGAAGACCGAAGTAAATGACATGAGAATTCGAACATGATAGAATATGTTCCGAGTGGCCCAATTGGTTTATTTACATTGGATGGAGTAATGTAGAAGATAATCACCGTATCTAAAAAGTCATTCAAGATCTGTTATTAACTGATAAATTCCAAAGTTGTAAAAAAAAATTGCATAAGAGTAAAATAATCCGATCACCGTATCTAGAAAGTCTTCCAAGATCCTGATATCTTAAAAAGTTGAAACATTATTTGTCTAAACTTTTTCTGGGTACGGTATTTCAATTCCATGTCTCTTTGTTTCTCACACGTATTGAAACCCTTTGAAGTACATGTTGGACTCTTTGAAGCGCTCTGCGTGCTCTGTATTGAGCTTTCCACTGTGCAACGAATAGACTTCAATCACTATAATGTCAAATACGAAGCAGCGGAAACATGATTGACTATACGCGTCCACGAATTTATGTTCTCCGTGTGGTTTCTCTTTTCTTCCCTGAAGAGTCCTTCGAAATATATATTTGTAGTGGTGGATTTCATAAAGATATACTTAATATATTAATTTTTTTGGGGAGGTAAGGACAATGGTATATCTATGCACCGGTGGATTTCAAAAGATTATATATATATATATATATATATATAAAAAGAGCAAAGAGAGTATAAGTGATTTTGAAGTTTTTTGGGTTTTTAAGCACGTTTTAAGAAGATTTTTGTTGGGCTAATAGCTTGTCATTATGAGAAGTAATGAAACATTTAGTAGGAGTGAAAACCAATCACCTTACTAACCATAAATAGTGACATGGTTTCTTTTGAATTACATTTAGAGATAACAACCAATGATGATGATGCAGGGTAGACCTGCAATACCAGGATCTTCAATATCTCTGCCTATAAGAAGGCAACTCAACATAGAACCCCAATCGTCATTTTTTCATCCGGCAATTTCAACTCTGCCAACTTTCTTTCAGTGCTGATATGTGCACCCTTTTTAATTCAAATCAGATACTCAATTGATCATAGCATGAAATTTAGCATGTACAAAACTTCAGAATCCAATCGCTTCCCTTTAATTAACATCACCATCATTCAAGCTTCGAACAGGGAGGCAACCCTGTTCGCCTGCGATCTCATAGAACGAGGATTTATATCGATGTAAAGCTGAGTTGAAACTTCAGAATTCCAACATCCGCGCAACAATAAATCTATAACGAGCGATTATGATCCCTGCACCCTGTCATATGATTACCGATAATTATACAGTCCTTGCATTCAGTCTCGAACCTGTGCCTTCACACACCATCCATACAGCGTTATGCTATTTTCGTTATACAATTTTAGCTACGCCCACATCGTATTTCCAACCATTCCTTTGGTTACAGCCTATTATAATTCGTTTATATACCTTGTGTGTCCATCAAACCTCATTTAATCGACTATTTATTCATCAACATGTAGAATGATCTGATTTCTATATTGCCTTATAACTTTTAGAGAAAGTTTAACAAGGTTTGAAAATTCCTGAAGCTCCCTGAGCTTGCGACACCCACGTCTTGGTAGAATCACCATTCGATGGACACTAAGATGCGATCACACCATTCATAAGGTAATAACCTCGCTGCCGCAGACAGGGTATGGTTTGATCCGTTCATCAACACTAAATACAAACACTTCTGCCCACATAAAAACCCGGAACTCTGTTGGAATTTTATGGTGATTACAAACACAAAAGACCAGAGAACAACGCTCTGATACAATGGTGGAATTTTCTGCTAAATTCCTTAACAAACAAACAACACAAAACTGCTCTTTTTTTATACAGAAAACTCAAAATTTCGTTTTCTGGACTTGGTGTTGCAGCAACATGATTCTGGTGTTTCAGCAACAGGAAATAATACTCTGTTTCTGTTAACACAGAAAAAACAGAAAACTGCTTACTGGAAATTGTGTTGCGGCAACACAGTTTGGTGTTGGAGCAACGATGATCGTGGTGTAGCAGCAACGCGAGTTTTGACATCAAGCCACTCGGTGTAACGGCAACACGTTTTTGACGCTAAGTCACTTTAAGAAAATTGACGCTTTGTGTAACAGCAACTAAAACAAGGGGCGTCAAATCACTAATAGACTTACAGAGTGAAATCAAAGTGTTTTTGACACTTGGTGTAACAGCAACTGAAAATTAGCAAAACAGTAAACTTGTATTCATGAACAGTAAACAAAAATGATACAGTAAACTTAGCTGTTACAAGAGGAACACTTCAGTTCCAGAAATCGATTTTCTCTAACTCAGAAAATCGCAGGTTCAGCACTTGCTGTGCATTTACAGAAGAGACACACACTTGTTCTTCTAACCTTCACTCTTTTCTCTCAGAGTACAAAAACAGAACTGTTGTTCTAAATCTCTTACACTCATACAGAAAAGAGAACTGCTGTTCTTTTTTGCTTACACTGCCTCTCTTAGGAAAAACAGGACTGTTGTTCATGTATTTATATGAAAACAAATATCTAAGTTAAACATTAAACAAAGTGAAATATCTGCTGATATTTATCTGTGTATTTATTGGAAAGAGGCGGTGATGATTTTATCACTTGAAAACAAGTCGGTTGCAGGGGAATTAGTTTATGCACATTTAATGCTCATTTAAACTGCAAAATATCAGTGGACTTTTGCAGCATCGAACAATCTGAAATAACTGCTCTAGATCAAATCTTTGTTGAACATTTATGTGATGCAGTTGGAATTAAATTCCAACACTCCCGCTTAATTTCAACTGCTGCATACCCAGGCATTTCCTGAAATGATCAAAACCTTTCTTTGGCAATGGTTTTGTCAAGATGTCAGCCAGCTGATCCTCTGTTCTGCAGTGCTGCAAAAAAATTTCACCATTGTTAACCAATTCACGTATGAAGTGAAATTTGGTATCTATGTGCTTTGTTCTTTTATGAAAAACAGAGTTTTTAG